>VFFE01007628.1:332378-345707 GCA_008921705.1 Burhinus oedicnemus | reverse complement strand
ATGTTGCGAGCCCACCCGCTCACGTGACCGCTCAGAGCCCTCCCCTCTTAAAGGCGCCGCGCCGGAGACTCTTAAAGGAGCCGCCGCCCCTTCAGAAAAATTTTGGGGGTGGAGAAACGGGGCGTGGGGGGTCCCGTCCCGCATCATTGACCCGCCCGGAGCTCCCTGGCAGCACCCGGCCCCGCGGGGAGGTTTCTCCATCCCCCTCCCCGCAGTAACTGCGCAAAGAGACCGAAACGACGTGGTTTATTTTTGAGGCGAAGGGGAAGTTACAGTCCAGAGACATCAATTCAGCATCAGTATCTCCACCCGGAGACACATCAGCCCTTTCCCCACCTTCACGGGGTTTTGGTTCGGTTTCTTTTTCCAGACAAATTTTTCCCCAGCTCAGCCTCAGGACAGGGCGGCTTCATCCGGCTCTTCCCAAGTGCCCGGTTTTTCCCAAAGGCGACTCGACCCCTTCTTATTCCTGGGGTGCCTCCGGCGCAGCGGGCTGCTTGCTTTGATCATCGCCCTTCTTTTTGTGCCCCGAAACGATGTCATCGATGCGGAGGAGGAGAACTGCAGTCTGGGGAGAAAACACCCCCCCCAACCCAAGGTCTAGTCAGGAGCTCAGCACCAAGAATAAATACAATCTACCCGGTTTTCACACCAAAGAACCTGCCGCCTTGATTAAATAATAATAATTAAATTATTCTCTCAGCACAACAGAGCGGGAAGGAGGCGGAAAGCAGGCTCTGGCACCTGGCAGGGACGCCCCATGGAAAAGGGGACACGGATTGTTTCTAGGAAGGGCCACAGCACCCCTGCAAACAGCCGCTTTTGCTCCAAGACCAGCCAGCGAACGCTCCAAACGTGATCTCTGAACACGGGGAGGGCGGCTTACGCCAGGCCGCTCCGACGAGCCAAAGGGCAGGAGCTCCCGGGGCCGCTAATGGGATCCCAGCAGGTTGCTGGTCAGGGCTCTGGTGCAGCCCGTCCTCAGGAGACACCAGTTTGCACGGCTGGCAGAAAAAGGCGGGCTGGAAAACTGCAAGATTTTAACCACGGGATCAAAAAAAAAAAAATAAAAATCAACCCCTCTGAAAGCTGGAGCAGGGGATCCCACGGGCGCTGCAGCCCTTATCGTCACACCTCCAGGCACGCACCATGCTGGGCTGCGGCAAGCGCCGCAAACAACCCAGTGCCCAACCGGGAACGTTCCGCTCTCCCAAGGGATACCTTAGGGAGGCTCTGAAGTCCCGTCCACCCTCTCTCCTTACCTCTACCGCCGTTTTGTAGGTCTGCAATTTCACTGCCAAAGGCTCCCAGATCCCCAGGTCCTTCATATCAACTAAGGCTCCGCTCTCGCCATTCACTCCCCACGTCTGGCTGCCTTCTTGAGTGTGTTTTGCCTGGAAGCGGAAGGACAGGTCACCACCCGCGGAGCAAGACGGCAAATTCACCTTCTGGAAACCCAAACTGACCACGGGCTCAGGAAAATAGTAAAAGGTCATGAGAATTTTCTCAATTTTGAAGTTTCTACAAGAACGTGTTACCGAGCACCACCTGAAATGTTTCATTACATCAGATGTTAGACTTGGAGATGTTCACTCTCGTGCCGTCCAATCTAAGCTCAAATGGACGATTTTCATTTTGTTCACACTCAGGGTTTCATTATTAAACTCTGGTACCTCAAACTATTGAATTCACAGAACGGTTTGGGTTCGAAAGGACCTTAAAGATCATCTAGTTCCAACCCCCCTGCCCTGGGCAGGGACACCTCCCACTAGACCACCAAGAACCTCCTATTTTTATGCTTTCAAATTTGCTACAAAACTTCTTTAAAAACATTTGCAGCCCAGCCAAGGCCAAAAAAAAACCCCCGACAACAGTCTTTCAATCACCTTCAACAGATCTGTCACTTCACCGCAGGTTTCCTTTAACATAAAAGCCTCCTGCAACTACTGAAAAGCTGCACCCTCAACGGCCTGACAAGCTGCGCTGCTATGGAAGGGTGATTGATCTGAGGGGTAGGTGTCCTGGTTTGGGCGAAACAGGGCTAACTTCTCTCCTATCGCTTGGGAAAACTGCACTTTTAGAAGACTCTAGGGTCTGAATTGGTGAAAATATTTACTTTCTAGCCAGCTCTGGTGTGCGGGTTTCAAGGTCTCAGCGTTTTCGAGCTCGCCAGGTGCGGGGATGAGGAGGAGCGAGACCCGGGCACTTGCCCCATGCTGGCCAACAGCGTTATTCCATACCATGAACGGCACATTCCACAGAAGTGACAAAGTTTGCTAAGGAGTTGGGGCTCTCCCTTGATGGCTGCGATCCAGAGAACTCCTTACCCCGGTGCCGGACCCTGAGCCCTTCCCTTCCTCCCGAAGCCGTAGCGCTCCCAGTGTCCCACATTTGCTGTCCCCTGCTGGGAGTGCACGGCTTCCCACGGATAGAATGGGCTGAGTATAATCCTGGTGGATTTTATACTGGTATCGGGATCAATACCGATTCTGTAGTGTTGTTAATGTTAATTATTTAGTCTTATTCTATTAAATCTGTTTATACTTCAACCCTTGAGTTTCCTTATTCTTTTTCTGATTCCCCCTTCTCGGGTGGGGAGGGGTCATGGGTGAGAGAATAATTGTCTAAACGACAATAAATTGTTGTGGGTTCCTCAAACCGTAACAGCAGGACACGGCAGGAAGGGGCTGAATCTCTTCAGACGACCCCATGCCACACGCCTTACCCTGAGCGAGGTCAGCACACGGATGGTACTCGCGCCGCAGTTCTGGATCAGCGTTCGGGGAATGACTTCCAGAGCCTGGGCTACGGCACGGTAGGGCCACTGCTCCACACCCGTCATGCCTTTGGACTTCTCCGTCAGCGCATGGGAAACGGCCATTTCGGTAGCTCCCCCTCCCGGCACCAGCTGCGGGTCCATGAGGACATTGCGACACACCTGCATGGCATCCTGAAGGTTGCGCTCCACCTCCTGCAACGGGCATCATAAAAGCAGGGATTTATCGGTTGCAGGGAACCGCAGCACACCGCCAGCTGAGAGCACGGCCACGCTCTGCCGGGCTGGTTCCTCTGCCGTGTAGAATCCTAGAATATCTCAAGTTGGAAGGGACCCATAAGGAACATCGAGTCCAACTCCCAGCAAATGCAAAACTCCTGAAATCCCTCTGATTTTATTGATGTCCCAGACAGTGGGATTTTAGGCATGGGAGAAACCTGCATTTTTGGCACAAAGACCCTTTTTTATGGCTAACGCAGGGGGATCCAAATAACTCCCTATCCAAATCCTTCCTCTAACAGAGCAGCACAACCATTTGTTTCTTCCCCTCAGTGACAGCAGACGTCCCATCCACACCAAGCCTAGTCACGTGTCATATTTTCACTGTTACATTTTCAACATGTTTTCTCAGTTCTGCAAATAAGCGACGGTAGGACAAAATGGTTATTTCCTCATTTATAGCTTTTATCCCCCTCCCCTATCGCTGACCAAACAAAACCACTCCACTGCGCAGTGTCAACAGCAACGGAGCTTTCTTTAGTTGTGATCAAAAATACAGAAATTTAATCTGCGATGAAATATTTCTGTTCTGAGACACTTCTTACTCATTTTCATATACAAGTTTTGCCTTCGCTGTACGCAGCCCACAAGACAGAAATTCTTTGTCGCTCCAGAACCCAGAGGAAACTCGCGCTTGCTTAATCTGCACGCAATGGCTGCTCAAAAGGCAGCAATGTCTTATTGACACCAAGAAGGTTGGCCAGGACAGGAGGGGAAGCAGAACGTGTCATCACTTACTGCTAGGATTTCCTTGCTGGCTCCACGCAGGATGATAGTGCAAGCCTTGGGGTCTTTGCAATCAGTGATGAAGGCAAAATATTCATCTCCTATTTTTTTAACTTCAAAGAGCCTGGCTCCTGTTCCCACGTCCTCCTCCCGTAGCTCGTCTGTGCGACTCACAATGCGAGCTCCGCAGGCCCTAGCACACGAACAACAGTCGAGTTAGGTGCTCACAAAGGAGAACTGGGGAAAAAGGGCAAGATAAGATTGAAAAATCCATGCCACAGACAGCAAGAGGAGCTTGGCTCCTCTTGGCTCCAGCGAGGAGCCAGCATTTACCTGGCGATCCTGTTGTTGTCTGTCTTTCTCACTCTGCGGATCGCAGTGATGTTTGCTCTCATCAGGTAGTGTTGGGCCAAGTCTGAAATCAGGTTTGTGCAATTTTATTGACTACAAACTTTGTGTGACTTCAAAGTAAAAAAGGCTCATGGAAAGAAAAACCTAAATGTAGCTTCTTAAACCAAGCTGCAAGGCAAAATTACAGTGCAGCTTTCCATGGTTTGCTAGACTCATCCTCACTTATATTTTCCTATCGTTTCCAAATGCTGGAAAAGCAAAATACTATTTCTAAGTGTCCACGTTCACAAGACAACCTCAAGAACCAACTTCAATGCCTGCAATGTAGAACTATTTGCTAGAAAGCTAAAAAACAAACCAAAACCAGGGTCCTGTTCAAAATCAGGTTTGTGGGGTTTCTTAGTGTTATTTGTTTTTTCTTTAAAGTTACTGAACAGTGCATTTAACACAGCATGAACCTTATTAAGATGAATTCAACACAAAGAAGGATCCCATGTGTCATTACCAGAAATCCCTTTTTCTGTGATGACCAGATCTGGCTTGACTCTCATCAGATCCTCGCAAATCTGCTGAATGTACTCTTCCTCCATCTGCAGGATGCGGGCGAAGTCTTCCTCCCGCGTTATTTCAATATCAGTCTGCACAGAAAGAGGTGTAAATATCTTGCTGTATTCCTCCCAACCCTTCACCAAGTTAGACACAGATCCCCCGGCCTGAGTGATCTTAACTCCTCCAATATTGCCTGGGGAAGAGTTAAGGACAAGTGCACAATGAAAAATCCCGATCAAATAAACCACGACACTGCATCAGTTGAACACTAGTGTTCAACTAGGCGCAGAAATATTTCTTTGACTCTTGACCATCGCTTAGAGACACAAACCACCGCAGCTGCTTCAATGAGAAAAAGCACCATAGCCTCAGTTCTGTTTTTCTACCTTTTTCTGCAGGGCACTGACCCCAGAAAAGTTACCCTATACACGCAAAAGGTCTCTGAAAGGCAGAATGGGAAGAGAGTCATTTGCCGCTCAGACTTTTAACTAGCTATCTGCATTTGTTCACTTTACTACTCTTAAATGAAAAGCTACGGACATCTCTCACAGGATTCGCTTTACCTGGCTCTCTCCTTTCTTGTACTCTAGTGAACAATCCAGAAGGACGATGCGGGGATTCTTAATGAGGCGACGCATCCTGGGATGAGTTACATCTTTATTCACCATGATTCCACGCAAAACACAGGAGTCTTCACTAAAACCACCTGGAATCTGAGACACAGAAGAAAGCGGGGGGAAATGAGGCAAATCAGTCTACTCTACAAAAACCTGTATATATCTGTGCTCCCGAAACTATCCATCCCAGGCACTGAAAAAGGAAAACTCTCCCAAGTAACCGTGATGCATCGAGGTCACAACCTGAGTTAATTTTAAGAGAATGCTGAGTTAGATTAAGTGGAAAGCCATGGAAGAACTTGAGAAACTGCTCACATCCTACTGCCTGACAACATGTAGCTGGAAGATGGAAAGCAAAACAACTTAAAATTATCTTTTTGACAAATATTCTAAAGGAGCTGAAATAACTGCCCCTGTTTTCAGTGTAAACCAGCAAGGCTGATAGCACTGACTAAAGTATCTTCAAGGGATATGTTTGTGGACTGCAGATCAGTAGCACAGACTTCCCACTGCATTCCAGGAACAAGTAGTTCAGAATGAGAAAGGGGTACACAGATCAAAAATGGTTCAGAAGACACTCACCTTTTCTACTTTTGCATATTTTTTAATATCGATTTCCTTTCTGCCATTTTCTTCAAATTCCACAGTCTTAACAGCATCAAGAGCAATGCTACAGGCCAAGTCAGACCAGCGGTTTATTGCCTTGGTGTTTATAGCACTCTTTATTATTTTAAGCATCATCTCTTTGTTGTTCACGTCCACTGGAGTGCTGACACAAAGGAAAAAACAAACAGTAAACTCCGTATTACTCCCGGCTACGATCTATTCATAATCCCATTGAGTCCCTCTCCAATTATGATTCCCCAAAGAATCATCTTTAAGCAGTACAGAAACCCCATATCCCTTCTCTCTGACTCCCACCAACCCATACTTACCCAATTTTCTTTAGAATACTGATCATGTCATCCAGAGCCTTACGATAAGCCCCAATGATCACAGTTGGGTGCATCTGCTGTTCAAGGAAGTGTTCGGCAACAGAAAGCATCTCTCCAGCTAAAAAAAAACCCCAAAAAACCATCAAAATGCCCCAGATAAGTTAGTAGAACAATCGACAATCAAGACAGCATACCAGACAAGAAGCATCTGCTATCCACATAGAGAGCTCCAATGTCATCTATACCTTTCTTTATACTTAACTGTGCTTATCTCGGCAAAGAACACAACTTTCCAAAGCAGAGAGCTGACCACCTAAGGGTCTAATGCACCTAGCATTCTCTTTCATGGTAAAGAAATTAAAAGAATCAATTTTAGGGCTGGCAAATAACAAATATCTATCTCATTAAGGCATACTTACTGGGCTCTGATGAGAAAAAAGGGCAAGCTTCAGCCTTAACTCTTTATAAAAAAAGTGTATCTTATTCACTCTCCTTACCAAGGATAATTACAGATGTGGTCCCATCTCCAACTTCTTCATCTTGAGTACGGCTGATCTCAATCATTGATTTCGCAGCCGGATGCTGGACTTGAATCTGTACCGGAGCAAGGGGTATGTTTTTGTCCCAGAACACTAAAGCTGAAACTTCTTGCATCACTCAATGGAACAAATACCACACCTTTTAATCAATCAAAGGCATTCCGCCCAACTATAGCAAAGTTTTTTCTTAGTTTTCGAGACCAAAAATAAGCCCTGGCATTTCACAATATTGCATCTCCCACAGTTTTTCAGGCATTATGACTTTTGTGATGTTATTTCAACAGCACTTGAACCAAAAAGATAACAATCATTTCTCGGTCTAATTATTTGGCATTGTAAAAGCAAGCATCTGCTCACAAGGTTTTGATACAAGTGATTATAGCTACAATTACCATAGAATTTACACCAGTCTTGTAAAACCTCCATGAAAATTTACCACTCTGGGATCAAACCTAGTTTTCTGAGGAGGAAGAGCACTTGCTGGAAATATTTAATTCCTCCCCAGTAAGCAGCCTTCTTGGTACTGCTGTGTAGTACTCGCTGCCTCTCAAGACAGAAGACAAAATAACACAGTTCCATTGGCAGCAATGTAACCGGATCCTGGAAGATTCCGACTCACATGTTAAACAAGATCATCCTTTAGGAGAAACTTACTTCTCTAAGAATAGCATTGCCGTCATTGGTCATCACAATCCCACCCATGGGGTCCAAAAGCATCTGCAACCAAAAAAAACCCAGCAGTATTTGCAGCGATCTGTATTACGTGTAACGTTTCTAGTCAGTACGCAGCACAGGTCTTTCACCAGAAGTTCTTACCTTCATCATGGCTCTTGGTCCCAAACATGTTCGGATAATGTCAGCAATAGTCTAGGCGGAACAAAAGACATGAGGCAATACAGGAGGGCATCAAAAAGTCTAATAAACCCCATAGTCTATACGACACAAGCGACCGCTGCAAAATTTAAGTGACCCAACGACTCTGCAGTTGCTTAGATGCAGCGGAAGTTAGGAACTGTGTGGGGATGAGAACACAGGGATTGTAAGAGCACTGGCACCACACTGTTAACTACATCAGATGTCAAAACTTCCACACTTTCAGGTTTGCAGAGAAAGAGGTTTTTGTGGGTTAAACTCCTCCACATTGAGTTACATTGCACCTATTCTTTTAACACTGAAAATTCATTTTCTATGCTTCTTCTATGCTGGATTCATACAGACTAGAGAAAACATGCTTCAGGTCCAGTTTTCTCTCTTAAATACATATATATGCAAACACACACTAAAAAAAAAAGGAATCAAAATAGCCTGACATGAGGATACGGTACCTTAGCAGCAGTGATGTTTCCAGTCTGGACTTTTCTTCCAGACTCACGTTTCACATTCTGACCTAAAGCACAGATGAAAAAAAAATTATAAAGTACAAATATAACGTTAATCTGATCTTAGTAAGAAATCCAAGCCTGAAACAGTGATACTGACAATGCATCAAAAACACCCTCTCAGTCACACATACTTGATATATATGACCGGTTCTAAATTAAGTTTACAATATAACTACCACAGCCACTACAAGAAAGCATATTCATAGACAAGCGCCAGTGAAAAGCAACTTTCATTATTATAACAGAATTTCTGATTAACATCATAATTCAACTGAGAAAAAAGAGCTTGCAACCCTGAAATATAGCTTATTGCCCCAAGAAAATCAAACAGCGGTCACTCACTGAACCTGCGAGATCCCACAAAGCCTAGGAACTGCTGCACAGTAGTTTTCAGTCAAAAAAACGTTACAGATGCTCCCGCACAGTAAGCAGAACGCTGGTTTAAAATTAAGTTTTATACATCAGCGTCGCTCGGCCTTTGGCACATGAGGGTGAGTAGCACCACAGGCTCACAACCGTACCTGGGGACCAGCTGTCAAAAGGGTCTGCCCCAAAGAATCTCTAGGCTTGGTGCTGCTTTTCTTTTATTACAAAGCTAAACTGGATGAGCACAGATTTACTCCAGGTGTGGATGTTTGCGCATAGAGATTTATAAGACAGAACAAAGGGAAACAATAGTAAAAGCAGCATCAAGAAGAAGGTGAGCAGGCCGATAGCAAAGGGGCCCGGGGCTACACCAGCCTGAACAGAGCAGATGTACAGATGAGAAGCAGAAAGAAAACCCCGCGGAACGTCGCGTATTCGGAGGACAGTGAGAGAATCACCAAGTGCAAAGGGTTCAAATGGCACCGCACAAAGCAACGTGCTGAGAAACCCCCGAGAAAAAAACACCTGAGAGAAGGCGAGAAAAGGTTTAATGAGGAGCGAGGGCTCCGATGCCCTCAGACCTCCCGCACAGGGAGCGGAGCGGGGCCACGGGCGGCGTGGGACGGGTGGAGGGGCACGGCCCGTCAGGGCTGGGCAGCGGCTGTGGGGACAGAGCCCGCGGGGAGTGAGAAGAGGCGGTGAGGGGGGAGCTCAGGGGATGCCGGGGTCCCGCGGAACCCCCCGGAGCAGAGGGGGGCCCCCGGCCCGGCTGGGGGTCTGTGAGGGAGAGGAACCAACATGGCGGCGGCGGCGAAGGTGAGAAGGGAAGGGGGATCCCTCCCCTCGCCCTCCCACCCCGGGAGCCCCCCGGGAGGCCGGGCCAGCCGGCGGCTACACTCACTGAGGACGAGGACGGGGCGCGGGCCCATCATCGCGGCGGCGGCGGCGGCTGGAGCGCGGCACCCGGCGCGGAACCTTCTGGAGACAGAGAGCGTGTGGCGGCCGCTCCCAGAACTGCCGCTTCACCGTGCCGCGACACCCTACCCCGCCTCCCACCCGCAACGACCAATCCCGCTCCGCTCCGCCGGCCCGGCGTCCAATAAGGAGGCGGTGCTCCTCCTCCTGGGCTCTCACAGCAGGTTCGGTTGAGAAGCGACGCCCCCCAGCGCATGGGGCCGCGGCGCGTTGGGCGGGGCCGCGTGGTTGTGCGCATGCGCGGGCTGCCGGCGCCGAGCGCATGGACGATGCGTGTGGGGGGGGGGACCCACCGCACATTGGCACAGGGGCCGGGGAACACCCCCCTGCCGCGCTCCCCGTTGCATCGGGAAGGACCGAAGCGGGATGTAGCGGCTCTGCGGGCGAGCTGCGAGGCGGACCCGGGGTCTCTGAGAACGGTGTGTGGGAGGGAAGTCCTCAACGTGCCCCCCCCTTCCCCGTCAGCGCTGTGGTCTCGCCCGCCCCGCGGTGCACCATGGGAGCGGCGCGCTGCCGCCAGGCACGCCGGGAGCCGCAGTTCCTGAGGCGGCGGCCGCTCTTCGCCGCCTTCCTCGGCCGCGGCTCCGCCTCGCTGAACCTCGGCCCTTCAGCGGCCCAAGCGGAGCTGCCTGGTGGGGCCCGAGACCCTCCCGGTACCCCGGAGGCTCTGGTGTCCCCTCAGAGCGCGGCTCCTCGGCCTGCACCTTGAGGCATCCCCGGCGCAGCCATGTCAGTCACGGTGCGCTTGGTCAGGCCGGCCCCGTTGATGAGTGTTAATTACAGGGCACAAACCCGGTTCTGTTTGCCCTCTCACAGTCTGTGTGCCTAGAACAGTTGGCAGCTTGTTTGATTTTTTTTTGCCCCTCAAATTCTGCGCAGTAAAACTCTTTGTCTTCCTCTCTTATAGCTCCCAGCTCGCATGGACCCACCGTTAGCCAGTAAGAAAAACATATAGAAGAAGTAGGTTGGATGCATTAACCTCTGACAGCCAACTGCTGCTTGAGCACGGTGCTTTGCAGAGAAACTCAAGCCTCTTCTTCATCAGAAGCTCTAAGCTTCTTAGGCCAAGGATGGGTATTTTCTCAGTGTTTGAGCGATGGGGTCCAATCTACCCTGGCCCTGCAGCAAACCCTGCTGAGGTGTGGAGGTCACCCTCCCCCTCTGCTCTGCCCTGCTGAGGCCACAGCTGGAGTCCTGTGTCCAGTGCTGGGCTCCCCAGGTCAAGAAGGACAAGGAGGGTCCAGCGGAGGGCTATGGAGATGCTCAGGGGACTGGAGCATCTCTGTGATGAGGAAAGGCTGGGAGACCTGGGGCTGTTCAGCCTGGAGAAGAGAAGGCTGAGAGGGGATCTCACAATGCTCAGCAAGAGCTGAAGGGCGGGGGGCAAGAGGACGGGGCCAGGCTCTTTTCAGCCGTGCCCAGCGACGGGACAAGGGGCAACGGGCACAAACGGGAACGCAGGAGGTTCCCTCTGAACCCCAGGAAAAACTTCCTTCCTTGGAGGCTGGCAGAGCACTGGCACAGGCTGCCCAGAGAGGCTGTGGAGTCTGCTTCTCCGGAGATATTCCAAACCCGCCTGGACGCCATCCTGTGCGACCTGCTGTGGGTGACCCTGCTCTGGCAGGGGGGTTGGACCAGATGATCTCCAGAGGTCCCTGCCAAGCCCGGGAATTCTGGGATTCTGTGTGATTCTGTGGGAGAGAGAAGCCCAGCCTATGGTTACACGGCCTCAGTGGCGGGTGGCCAACGTCAGTTTAAGCTCTGTGATGCTTTCCATAGTCTGCAGCTTGGGTAAGGTCTGCCTGGTTCAGCAGGGAAAGAAGAAAGTGGGTGTGTGGAGAGGTGATGGCAAAGGTTGGGAGTGGGGAATTTTGGTAAAAGAAAAAGTTTGAGGTGGTACATGGAGCCAGCGGCTGGGGCCCTGGAGGGGTGGATTCATGGGCTGTTCATTTGTGTGTGTGAGGAGGAAGAAGCGTACAGAGGTGTGGATTTGTGGCCCTGCTCCCACCAGAGGTCTGCAGGCAACTGCCTGTGAAACATGGGACCAGGTGACCTCTCGAGGCTTCCTCCAGCGCCAAAAGTCAGGCCCAGTGCCTCTCTGTTTTGCTACTGGTTTTGCAGCAGGGAGGTCAAGACATTTCCTAATCTGTTGCAAACAGATGGGTGGAGCATCTCTAGTGCAGGGTTAGTTAAAGCAGCGCGTCCCTAATACATGAAGGTATAGTTTCAGGTTTGTGCACCAGGAGAGGCGTCCCACCTGATGTCTGAGGAATTTAACCCAGATCCTCTTCTCGTTCTCATCCTCTTTTCCCTCATCGCTTTCCAGAGCCTCTATGCAGCTGGCAGTGTGGGTGAGCTGCGCAGAGCTGCTGGCCATCTTCATCTTAGCCATGCTGCTGCTCCTTGTTGAAGTGCTTTTCCGAGCCATGGTGGTCATTGGGCTTCTGCTCTATGTGCTCATCACTAACTGAAGACAAAGTGGGGAGGGCACCTCTCTTTCCCCCAGAGCTCTTCAAGAAGGAGGTAAGAGGAGAATCACATCGACCTCAAGAACAGATGGGGAGAAACGTGAGCACTCGTCAGAGGAGGGGAGGTATGGCCACCTTCTGGCTTCCCATGTGTCCTCTGATGCAGGACAGATTTCTCTTCCAATGCTTGGGAAAACTGCACTTTTAGAAGACTCTAGGGTCCGAATTGGTGAAAATATTTACTTTCTAGCCAGCTCTGGTGTGCGGGTTTCAAGGTCTCAGTGTTTTCGAGCTCGCCAGACGCAGGGATGAGGAGGACCGAGACCCGGGCACTTGCCCCACACTGGCCAACAGCATTATTTCATACCATGAACGGCACATTCCATAGAAATGAGAAAGTTTGCTGAGGAGTTTTTCCCTTCTATGGTGCCTGCAATCCTGAGAACTTCTTACCCCGGTGCCGGACCCTGAGCCCTTCCCTTCCTCCCGAAGCCGTAGCACTCCCAGTGTCCCACATTTGCTGTCCCCTGCTGGGAGTGCACGGCTTCCTACGGATAGAATGGGCTGAGTATAATCCTGGTGGATTTTATACTGATATCGGGATCAATATTGGTTCTTTAGTGTTATTAATGTTAATTATTTAGTCTTATTCTATTAAATCTGTTTATACTTCAACCCTTGAGTTTGCTTATTCTTTTTCTGATTCCCCTTCCCAGGTGGGGAGGGGTCATGGGGTGAGAGAATAATTGTCTAAATGACAATAATGCTGTTGGCCAGCGTGGGGCAAGTGCCCAGGTCTTGCTCCTCCTCATCCCCACACCTGGCGAGCTCGAAAACTCTGAGACCTTGAAACCCGCACACCAGAGCTGGCTAGAAAGTAAATATTTTCACCAATTGAGACCCTAGAGTCTTCTAAAAGTGCAGTTTTCCCAAGCATTAGAAGAGAAATGAGTCCTGTGTCGCTCAAACCAGGACACCTTAGCAGACTTTCAGGTGTTCATAAAATAATTTAACTGGACGGTACAGCAGCAGGGACAGCCCGGGCTGGCTGCCTCCAAAGAGAGGGACCCCGAACAGAGATCCCCGGGCAATTACACCCTTGTGATCCCTACACCCGTCCCTTGCGTGCCGTCCACACGTCTTTTAGGTCGTGATTTTTGGTCTGGGGGCTCTCCTAACATCTAATTGGATTCTTTATCTGTGTCCAGGCAGGCAGGCTCTTATCTTCTCGATTTTGCAGTTTCAGCCGAGGGTTGGAGCCTCCATATCCTCTGGTTTCCACTCCTTGTGTGCCTGCGCTCGCTGGCGGAACATGGAGAAATGAAGCGTTCCAGATTTGGGAAAAACACTACCGAAACATCAGTGC
>VFFE01007628.1:303398-321844 GCA_008921705.1 Burhinus oedicnemus | reverse complement strand
GCCCCCCCCCCCCCCAATCTTCATCCCCCGCAGGCCCAGACTTGCACCCAGTAAAGCTCTGCAGCCGGACAGCAGGGTGGAGGGATTGGTTTTTATTTCAAAAGACTGTAAGACAATTTTTCAATTTAGTATCAAAACACGTGATAAGGTTCTTTTCTCCAGATTGGCCCCTAAAACCGCTACAACCAAGCAGCATGCTCGAGCACAAGCTACACGCCACGAGCTTGACACATCTCCACACTCACGCCTCACAACAACTACACATCAGCAATGCACAGCAAGATGGCTTGTACCTTATTAAGACACTAAAGAGCGCTCCTGGCCAGGAGGGAAGGCCTCAGTTCCCTCCCTCAGGGTAGGCAAAAAAAAAAAAACTTCCCCAAGAAAACAAGGCTGTTGTACTTAAGCTGTTAAGTGTAACCCAGCAATGAGCGATAAAGCTTGGTGCATCAGCACTTAAGTGAAGGCAAATTCAACGCCTGTGTAGCAATGGGTTAGAGGGGCCGCGGCTTCTCTAAGCCGACTAGGAAAGGAAGTGGCCAACAGTGGTGGGGGAGGGAAGGGAAACAAGCCCTGTGAAGGTTCAATTGTTCAGATAACAGGTTTGGCTTTTAAAAAAAAAAAAAAAGTCTCCTTTTGCCCAAGTTGCTTCTCCACAACACAGAGAGTTACCTTAAAGCTGAGAAACTGAACTGCTCTTTTGGCAAACAGCTCCTGGAAAGGAAGTTTTCCCCAACAGGCTTCCATCCCCAGCCCCGGCTACTCTGATTCGGCGGCCCACAGCCAGGAACCGTCACACCCTCCTTCCTCCCCTGGGCCAAAGCAGGATGGCCCAGAGCTGATTAACAGAAGGTTAATACCAAATTTTAAAGCCAAGAGCTTTGAAGTGTAGCTCACCAGCCTCAGTTATTTGGAATGTTTACAATGGTTGCTACAAAAAAAGGTAGTTACAAAATGTATACATCTCAAACATGCTCCCCAAACATTATTGCATTGTTCATTTCCCTTAATAATGCTGTTTGAAGCTCTGCCCAACCTGATGGCCTTTAACCCCGAGGTGAAGAAGATTTTGTGTTTGGTCAAGTTGGCAACAGAAAGTAAACTCTGGTCCCCAAGGGTTAGAGGTCAGCAGCGGCTGGGCTGGCCCCCCCAGGCATCGTGTGGCAGAGGCAGTGGCAGGGATCCATTACATCTCATTCAGGTCTAGCAGGGTCTGGTCCAGCATTCTTTGCGTGCAGAGATGCTCCTCTTTGGTGGATTTCAGTTTATCTGGCAGGAAGGAAGAGTCAGAGTTACAAGTCAGCTTCAGACAACTGAGAAACCTTTGCCAAAGAAAGCTTGCGCCAGCCCCTTCCCAGCACGCTGCCGCAGCAAGTCCTCGGACCGGGGGTGCCTGGCTGGGTGCAGCTAGAAGCTCTGAAGTTACCTGGCTCATTTGTAGCCCTTGCCTCTCGCATTGCCGGTGCTCCCCGTCGGCACGGTCACGATGTACTTTTAGGCAGTGCTCTAGGCAGTGTTTTGCATGCAGGTGCCTCCTGACTGTAGCTAGCTTTCCCCAGGGCTTCAACGCTTCCAGACAGCAGACCCCCGTGGCCCAGCAAGCCACCCAAGAGCAACGCAGAGGTAAAAAACCACACTTAAGAAATCACCCCGCCCTGGAATTACAGCTGGTTGTGCCCCCCTTCCCCCCAGCACAGGACAGAGATGCCAAGCTGGTCACCAAGACCGTAACTACCTAGCAGCAGGGAGCGGACAACCATGCCTCAAGGACAGCGGGGAAGGGGCTGTTTTCAGTGAAGGGCAGGCAGGGAGCAAGTAAGAGCGAGGGTGCTGCAACTCTGCCCGAGACCACAGGCAGCTGCACAGTCAGTTCTCACATGTTCCTTAAGCCAGGAGGAGAGCTCAGATCAGCAACTAGCGCTCTAGGTAGGCTTTACTCCAAAGGTGAGCCCACCCTTATCACTGAAGAGATCCACACGCTGGGACACTGGACAGACAGGCTGTAGAAAGATGTCCTTTAGGTACAGTTTCTCAAAGCCGCTCCCCATCCTCCCCAGGGTCAGAAACTGTGCACAGAGCGAGAAGCAGCCTTCCTAGAGCACTAGCAACTGCAGCATTTAAAGATTTCCTGCAAGCACTCAAGACACAGCTTCATGCTGCAGATTTCGGGACTTGCTTTCAAGATGTCCATGAGCTTTCCCAACCGGTTCTGGGGTTCTGCAGCCGCACTGGGGTTAGCACCCAGGAATAACCACTTCCCCCAAGCCTTCTAGGTTAGGACTCAACTATATAGGAAAGTACTACAGGTGTGCAGTGGTTACAGACCACAAGGTCGGTAATTTATTGTTAGAAGCCATCATTCCATGCAGCAGGAAATCCTACAGTCATTCAGCTAACAGTAAATTAAGTCGTAGCACTCAACAGGCATCTACTAGCAGACATAAGCCTAACTTCACCCCACCCCTCTCTTGGTGGGAGCAGCCATTCTGGTTCCGTGGAGGAGCCAGGCTGGACCTCCTGGACAAGGGAACAAGACTGCTCAAAAAACAGCCAAGTCTGAGGGTTACTTCACCAAGAATAGAGGTTACCTTTATATAAAAAAAAAAAACCACACCACCAAAACCACTCTTAAAATAAATCAGAGGACAAATTCAAGTGCCCCATTAAATAGCAGGAATTGCATAAAATTTGCAAGTCTGCCAGTCTTAAGAATGATCAGATTTCACTGTGGTCCACAGCATTGGTGGTCGCAATAAGCTTGCTTAATGGCATTAGTGGGCCCCCTTCTCAGTCACACAGATCATGCAGCGTTAACTTCAGCTCGTTAGAGAGCAGGCGGTTTTTCTCAAGCTGGCTGTACAGGCGCTCTGCAGCAGCAACAGGATTAGGGGAAACAAGAGGAAGAGAGAAAAAGAGAGAAAGGGAAAGTTAGTAGAGTACCAAGATGAGCACATCAAATAAGCTGTCTCCATAACGCGTGCCTCTGAGGATCAAGTCTAGGCTATTACACAGATGAAGCTGGGGAGAACAGAGGTTTGTCTTACTCTAACTTGTGTTTCAGCTCAGGAAGATCACAGAGGAAGCCAAGTGCAGGCAGAAATGGAAGTGCTGCCAAGGACTTGCAAAGGCAAAGAAAGGAAGAGGAGAACACCAGAAGAGGAGCCTGCAGGCTGAGGTGTACTCAGGTAAGGAGAGAGACTTGGGATGTACTATAAGCCTGTGGAGCACTTTGCAGAAAGAAGTCGTCCTATACAGCTGCACCAGAAGCACCTTCCAGAGTGGATGCTCTGGAAGCCCACAGCAGTGGGCTTGATGGGGTTTTAACAGTAGGACAGGGACACCAGAAGAACTGAGAATGACAGCATCTCATACCTGACCTGGAGGACACTCGTCCAAGGACACGCCTTTAATGCCACACTAATAACCCACCACATCTAGACAAGGACTGAAGGCAGTATCTGCTTCAGGTACAGGACAGAGGAAGTTCTGCAGCACAGGCTCCTATTTTATGTCTGCCCCAGAAAAACTGAATGAGCAGGGCACAAACTGCCCCTGCATCTGACAGCCTTAACCTCCCACCCAGTCCATCATAGAATGGTTTGAGTTGGAAGGGACCTTAAAGATCATCCAGTCCCAACCCCCCTGCCCTGGGCAGGGACACCTCCCACCAGACCAGGTTGCTCCAAGCCCCGTCCAACCTGGCCTTGAACACCTCCAGGGATGGGGCAGCCACAGCTGCTCTGGGCAACCTGGGCCAGGGTCTCACCACCCTCACAGCCAACAATTTCTGCCTAACACCTCACCTAAATCTGCCCTCTTCCAGTTTGAAGCCATCACCCCTTGTCCTATCACTACATGCCCTTGTAAGAAGTCCCTCTCCAGCTTTCTTGTAGGCCCCTTTCAGATACTGGAAGGGGCTTGAAGGTCTCCCCGTAGCCTTCTCTTCTCCAGGCTGAACACCCCCAACTCTCCCAGCCTGGCCTCATAGCAGAGGTGCTCTAAGCCTCTGATCATCTTCGTGGCCCTCCTCCAACAGATCCATGTCCTTCTTCTGTTGGGGGCTCCAGAGCTGGACACAGTATTCCAGGTGGGGTCTCACAAGAGCAGAGGGGCAGAGTCACCTCCCTTGACCTGCTGACCTTACAGCCTCGCAGGGCTCTAGCGGCCACACTCGTCCCTGAGGCTGGTACCAAGCACATGTGCTCACCAGCAACTCTAGGGAAAGGGAGAACCATTCCAACCATCTCCCAGGACAGGTCACCTCTCAGGGCTGGATGGCCACAGTGCTACCACACAGCCTGTCAGCTACAACCAGCCTCCACAGTAAACCAGTTCAGCATCTATCTCTGCCCTCCTACACGGAGTTGTCAGGCTGGGAGGACCCTGCCCAATTCCTGCATTGGAGGGAATTCCAGGCAGTGAAAAATCCTTACACGACAGCTTCCAGCCGGGCAGAACTAATCATCACAAACCATTGCAATATGCGCAGTGTGCTGCCTCCACCCGATGAGTGAGCATAAAGCACAGCAATCCTTGCTTGCCTTAGGCTTCTTCTCAAATCCTCATACTACAAGCTCCCTAGGAATCTAGGGCACCCTCTGAAGGGGATCCACACCATTCCTCTTTGCTGTCAATATTTTGCTCTTGAACAAGACCTGGCCAGGCAAGTTTCAGGACACTGAGTCACACGGAGCAGCCAAAGCATGTCCACCTCTGCAGAGAGTCTCAGCCCAGTCCCTCCAGCGTGACAGCCACGCACAAGGGGGGCAGCTCACCCTCACCCAGCTACCCTCAGCACCTGCTCCAGCTGCACCTCACTGCAGGACAGAGGGGCACAATGCTGATTGATTGTCCCTTCTTTAAAGCAACAGCCAGAGAAGCCAACGATTTCTGTCCCACTGCAAGCTAACTAGAAGTTGAGGGAAGCTGTGGTATGGGGGACAGGTACACCCCATCCTGGCCTACCTTGCACATCAGCTACTACTGCTGCTAGTGACTTGCTC
Organism: Burhinus oedicnemus; assembly: GCA_008921705.1. Taxonomy (NCBI): domain Eukaryota; kingdom Metazoa; phylum Chordata; class Aves; order Charadriiformes; family Burhinidae; genus Burhinus; species Burhinus oedicnemus. The sequence goes on along the minus strand of VFFE01007628.1, from coordinate 316,841 downwards.
TCTGGGCTCCATGCTGGTTCTGAGCAGGTAGGCTGGGCACCCTGATGCTAGTCTCGAGGCTAAGGTGATCAGAGCTGGCCCTGGGTCTCCAGAGTGGTAGAGGATGGGACTGAACTGCTATCAGAAGTACCAGTGACTGCAGGCTGGTACAACAGCTCACGGCCTTCAAGCAAGCATTACTCCTTGTGGACAGGGACCTGAGGATCCACCCACATGAGGGAGCAGACCGAAGTAATGAGCATGACCCTTCCTTCCCATGCCCAGGTCTGCTGGGGCTAGCTCCAGTGTTTGTTTGGCCTGCTCCCTTCTCCACCCAGCCCCCAGGACAGCCTTACCAGCCATCCTTGCAACCTGGGGAACTCCAGGACCTGTGCCTCCTGGTCAGCTAATCTGCATTTGCAGCACTCCGGAGTCAACAGCCCAGTTCACAGGAACCAGCCTGCACAAGCCTAGCAATCCAGTCAGACCAGAAGCCTTTCAAAACCTCCCAGGGCAGAAGTTGCATCACCCACCCACCACCCTGCATGGAGTTCCACCAGGATGAGCAGAAAAAGGGCCTGCCACAGCCCAGCCTTTGATAAGATCGCTTGCAACACCACTGTGCAACAGCAGAGCCACCAGCTCCACACAGTGTGAGTCCGTAATAAACCCACAGCTGACAGGACCTCCCCATGAGAAGGGAGGCCATTTCACAAGGGCAGGGTGCCACCTCCCACCTGGTAAGAGCTGGCAACTCAACACTGGGCTGGAAGCCTCCACACACCCAAACACTTGTGACAGAAGCTCTGCCCCTCCCATAGGATCTAGACCCCCTGCTCCAGCCGCAGGTTTGGTTACTGAGGAGTTATGGGCTCTTGCTTTGTGCTTACAGGGCACAGAGTTATTGCCCCATACCCCAGGAGAATCAGACCACCATCTGCCTGAGCTTTCCAAGCTACTACCCTTTGACATTCCTTGTGGGAATGCTCCCTCCTTCCCCACCCAGACCTGGCAGAGAGGGGATAGCCCTGACACAGAAGACAGAGTGAGAACAGGCTGGGGCAGTTCAGCGTGTCTGGACTATCCCTACTGCTAGTGCCGTTTGTGTGGAGAACGGAGTGACACAAACCTGAGGAAACCACGGGAGGTGTCTCATTTCATCAAAACTCTGTTCATGAAGGGATCTTCGGGCACTGTGGCAGATGAACCAATCCAGAAAGGAAAAAAGTATTTGACAAGCCACCACGAGGCAGCACATACAGTTACAGGAGGCTGATCAGTGTTTATGAGACCAGAGCAACTAGCAACAGACTCAGACCAGCAGTGACGCATGTCAAGTGTGTGCAGCCTGCCACCAGCTGCAGTGCTCAGTGTAAAGCTCCCTGCCACGCTCCCAGGAGGATTCTGTCACCCTCAGCCCCTGCACAGGGAAAGGAGGACTCTGCAAAAGACAGATTCCCTGGCTTGGATGCCCACAGCCCTGCTGCAGCGCATCCTCCCTTCCTGAAGCAAGGGGCCATACATCCCCCCCTCAACAGGCACAGGCAGCACCTTGCACTCGACCAGTCCTGTCCAACTGGAAACCAGCCAGAGCTCACTTGTTATTTATTAGCTTTCACACCCAGACAGTGACCTAGTGCCTATCAGGTGTGGTGACTTCCTACTGCAAGCCAGCATTTGGCAACCGAGGCCGGTGAACGCTACAGAGTGGGCAGGTGTGAGGAGTGTCTTCAGCCAGGCTGAAGCAGGCACAGCTCGAGGACTTCGTGCTACAAACCCCAGCCTCCCGTTTGACCCTATGGAGCATGCTGCCTGCCAAGGCATCGTTTGCAGAGCTGCAATTCGCATCTGTGAGCCAGTAAGACACCCAAAGGGAAAAAAAAATCCAGTGCGTTAATGAAGTCTGTGTATTCCACCAAGGGTGGTGAGGGTTACGCAGGTTCGAAGGCAATGTTGAAACAATTACTCTAAAGCAGCAAGTGGTCACTAGAAACCCATTTCTCAAAAGCACCAGCCATTCCATTCAATTTATACAAGAGTTGTTTTCCTTAAAAAAGGTGACATCATGCTCAAGCAAGAGGCAAGAGAAATACAAAAGGAGCTTTATGGCTCTACACAAGATATGCAGATGAGAACAACATACTCCCAGCTACACCCAGACATTGAAAGGGCAGCCCCTCCGAGCACAGCAGTGTCTGGCACATCGGGTCAAAACAGAGGGAGCTTTGTTTAGGAGCAAGTGCAGCATAACTGGGGGGCTGCTGCTGCTGCTGTCAAGCTTCAGCGTCTTTACAGCACTCGTTCCCAGGGATGCCCTGTGCACAGTAACTGGAAAAAGGTACTGGAATTCAGAGTGAGATGACGAGAGCATGAATGCAGGGTGCAGATGCAGAACAAGCCACCAAGCAGAGAGGCAAATCCAAAGTGGAGTTTGGAATCGCAAGACTTATCTGTGTGAGATAGAAGGAGACACTAATTTTAAGAGAAGCTTAAGTATTTGTGCACAGCAAACTTTGCTTAGGGAGCTTTCGGATGCTAGCGTTAAGGCTTTTCCTCTGCAGTGCGAGTACCTGGCCTCTCCTCGGTTAGTGGTAAGAACCGCGCGGAGCAGCTGTTAGCAGAACCCACCACAAATCCGAACAAAAAGCCGAGTAGCAAAGTTGCAGAAACATACGAGTTCAGCTACTTCCACAGATCAGTTCATGATCCAGCCCATCTCAAGCCTGTTATGGCAATTCCTAAGGAATCCGTTCGAGCGCTATCCACAGCCTCTTCCAGGAGGAATCTTGAGACCATGGTCCAGTGGCTCCAGCAGGCAACTAAGCCACATTACCTTAGGAAGCCTTTCCCAGCGTGACTGGGAATTGCACTCAGAGTTCAAGTCAGAACCCTTTCAGGCCAGCACAGCATTTAGTGTTACACATGCAGATCACAAGGACCTAGAGTTAGAGTACAGCATGCTGCAGGGAAGCCTCCACAATCCTCGAGGCAGAGATCTGTAGAAGTAACCTGGACAACACGTTGCCATTGATTCTCCAACTATGAAAATCACAGCAAACCAAGCAAGCTCTGTCGGTCTAGCCTGCTGAAGCGAGAGGCAAACACCAGCCAGCTCATATTTACATGGAAGTCATGTCATTCAGGGCGTGGTCCAGTTCCTCACTAATTGCTTTGTACTTCAGTTTCTGGGCATAGAGCTCATCTAGAAGAGGTTTAGGAGGAGAACAAAAGGGAAACAATGAGGGAAGGCAGAGTTCTTCCAACACCCTGGGGCAGGAAAAGCACTATGGGATTCATGAACAGAAGAAAATGAAGTTAGATGTGGAGCCATCATGACTCCGTATTAGTTCCCGACAATGAATGGGAGGGTTCCGACAGCCTGAGGACAGTCTGACCAGCAAGTGCCTTCCAGGATTACAAGCCAGCTCTGAGGGGAGCAGAGCCAAGAACTCAAACCACATCAGCTTGTGAGAACAAGCTGCCCAGCTAGGTCAGCAAGAACGACTGACAGGAGGAGTAGCAGGGAAGGGCAACTCCATCCACTTTGGGAGAAGCTTGCTACACCTAAGGAAGGTACAGATCAATTGAGGTGCTTTGTTCTCACCTTCATTCTCAATACAAAAACCTGCTTGGGAGAAGTCAGTCACATAATAGAGGGAATTCCCATTCTGTAGTACACAGCTAGGCAGTGTGAGCCGAATAGACAGGCCACACCTGTGTTCTCCATCAGATAATGGAGCAGGCAAGCAGATCACCAGCCTTCAGGGAAGGAGGCAGTCCTGAAACTCATACTGAGGCACTCCTTGAGCACTGCACAGAGCTGGCAGAGGCTTCTCCCAGCTCCGGCTGCCTAGGTACAGTACAGCTGGTAATGTTGTTAACGGCTCCACAGAGCCCAGAGAACTTTGTCAGTTGTCATAAACTAGGTCACTTCAGCAGCAAGGCTGGAGACCGGAGCCAACTCTCAATCAACGTGTTTCAAGGGGAGCATGCAGGAATTTGGCAGAGTTTTTGCAGTTCCCAATAAGAGCTTGCCCTGGATCATGAGGTGGCTCAGATTGCTGCTTGGCAGCAGTACTGGAACAGCTCAGCTGACACCATTGCTATTTCTAGATTAAAAAAAAAATTCTCCTGAGTGACTCCAGACGGTAGGATGTGGCTTTGAATCTCCAAGACCTGGCACTAAAAGACCAGAAAGGGACATGCTGTGGTCGAGGCAGAAGGCCTGTAGAGTTTTGGTTTACCAGCACCACCACTCCAGCCACAGCTATCCACAGAAGAATCCAGCCACAGCCCCAGATTTAAGAGAGGCAGTTGGAACCTTCTCCTTCCATGGCTTGGGGAAAGGTAGGATTCTGCAACAGCTGGCATCAAGAGCGCTCCTGAAGTACGGTAAAACCAGGAATGGGAGGAGGAGAGGAACCCGGAACCCATCCTTGGCACAGGCTGACCACCACACTGCATGGATGGGGCTTCTGGTGATTTAATCTTGAACCAGGACCGATACTGGTATTAAGTCTTCGTGGGGGCTGTTTCAAGACCCACTGACTACTGTGATGGACTTGCAGCAACACTGTCTGCAGCAGACAGCCACGTGCATGAGGTTCTGCACACAAGTATGTTATTGTAACCAATTCCTGTTGAGTTCAGGCATTTTTTCTATGCCACTCCTTAAACTGGGTTAGGTTGGAGCATAGGAATCCAGTTACATTCCTGAGGACATCACAACCAAGGCACACCAGCCGCGCTATCTGTCGCTATCAGTCAGAAACGGCAAGGTGTTTGGATCAAGAGCTTGAGGCCTGCCGCAGCACAGCCAGGGAAATGTTTTCAGAGCAGATACACGGGGGATGACTCTTGAGCCCAGAGGCACCAAGCCTCACCTCGGAAGCAGTTAGGTCATGCTCCGAGTACTGAGGAGTAGAACAGTGTCTCCACTCTCCAGCTATCTGGGAGACAGCCTTCCTCAGCTCCCCACTCCTCACCACATACTCTTTGGCTTCCCATCCCCAGAATGTACCTTCCAAATCATCAATTGTCTTCTCCAGCTTGGCTACAGACCGTTCAGCAAATTCAGCACGGGTCTCCGCCTGCCAGACAGAAGCGAGCCAGTTAGTACAACAGCTTTGGGATACAGCAAAGGACTACAGAGGCTGAGGACATGAAGTCTCCCACCCAATCAAGCTGATGCCACCTTACCCAGCTGGGCCATCCCAACATGGTCACTCACCTCTTTGAGCTTATCAGTCAGGATCTTGATCTCCTCTTCATATTTATCCTCTTTTTGAGAGTACTGTGGAAAAGGAGAGAAGTCAGCTATCAGCCCCCCTCAACAGCCCCAGGTATCTCCCACTCCAGAGAGCCCACAGCTACAGAGGGAGACTCAAACTCCTCACTGCAGTGCACATGCCCACAGAAACTTCCAACTAGGAGTTGTTCACACCCCTACCCTAGTCCAACAGAACTGGGTCAGGCAGCAAGTCTCACATCATGCACGTAACACAAACTTGGGCACAGAAAAATTCTCATCCCAGCAGCATAAACATCTTGGCTGATCGATGTGCCCCAAGGCAGGGAAGGGCAGCCAGACTTCCCGCACTCCTAGCTTCTACAGTCAACATTAGCCCTGCACTGAAATCCGTTAGCTCTCCTGGGAGAGCAAGCACAGCTCTCCTCGCTTGCTGCAAGGGCTGCAGTTGCATCATTTCCATCCCAGTGGGTGCTCTGCGGTCACACACCCTCCTAGCAAAACAGAAACCTTTCTGGCCCTTGGACAAGCAGCCCTACCTTCTCAGCCTGAGCCTCAAGAGACTTGAGATTGTTGGTGACATTCTTCAGCTCTTCTTCCAGCTCGGAACATTTACTGTGGGGTTTCGTAAAGAAAGGGGGGGGAAAAAAAAAGGAAAAGAAGAAGTGGGAGGGAAAGACAGGAGACACAAGAAGTGAATCCATGTGCAGGGAAGACGAGGAAGTTTGTTAGGAGACAGTCTGCAATCAGACTGGATGGGACCCTGCTTTCAGGCACTTGTGCGGAAAGCAAGTTCCCTTCCCGCCTCCAAGTTCATATTTGAAGTATTCTGCCAGCACATGCGCAGGGCACTGAGCCGAGCAGCTGAGGTATGGACACAGATTTCTGCTGGACCTGGAGTCTTCAGGTAGAAACTGCATGTTCAGTTTGCTGTAAGGAGGGAAGCTGTTCTGACAGACAGATGGACAGCCACCACCACTCAGACAGGAATATTTATGGGCAGACAGGACAGAACATTCCAGGAAAGGGAAAGATGCAGTTAAGCTGAGGGGAGGAGCGTAGCAAGAAGACCACAAGAGTTCTGGTTTAACGGTTCGAGAAGGGAAAGGTTAGTACCTTTTCTTCGGCAACAGACAGACACTTCAAGTTCTGGTCCATCACTCTGATCTGCTCCTGCAGCTCCCGGCAACGACTGTTAGTGACGGTCACACGATGGCACAAGCCAGGTGGGGGCAAGGGTCAAAAGGAGCACCAAATAACACAATACCACAGAGCAAAAAAAGGGGGTAGGGGAAAAACACAAAAAAAAGTCATGGTCATGACATGCATGTCTGGGCAGGAAGCACAGTGCTACTGCTGCGTACACACTAACTTTGTTAGACAAGGCCCAGAGTACAGGAGGCCCTGACCAGCTCCTCAAGGATCAGCTAGAACATCCAGACACGTGAAAGGAACCCAAACACCACAATTTATGTGCCTGCTCTAGCAGAGAAAGTCCAGCTTGCTGCTCAGCAGTGCAGAAGTCTGTTACTGCAAATATTTTAAGAGGCCGGAGACCAACCTCAGCCACAGTTCTGACCTTGGACATCCCACATGCCACTTTAGCTCCCGTCCCGGGAGGCCTCTGCCGCCTTAGGACAAGCGCTGTGCATTCACGTGCCCCGTAGCAACGTGTAAGGATCTAGTGACCATACGTACAAAGCAGTGCTGGTGAATACAGAGTGGAGAGGGGTTCTCTGGCCTCGCTAACTAGGGAGTTCCTCCATGCAAAGGGACAGAACATCTCCACTACAAGGCAAATCATGTCACAAATGCCACATCCTCAGCGGATCTAATCCTGTCCTGAGCAGGAGAGTGCTTCCAACTCTTTCATCTAAGGCTCTAAACCCACCCTGTGCTTCAGGCCTTGTGTAACAAGGTTAGAAATGCTGTGTTAGTTCCCATGCAAAGGTAAGATGTGCCAGTGACATGCAAGCAGATTACTCACGACTCTGCAAGCTCAGCTCTCTCTTCAGTACGCTCCAGATCTCCTTCTATGATCACCAGTTTCCGAGCAACCTGGAAGCAAGAAATGGAGTTAAGAGGAAGGAAAATTATCTTTTACTTGTAGGCTGTGCAAGACAGTAAAGGGAATGCTTGCAGGAGTCATGGGAGCTGCCAGACTCCTTTGGCTAAGGGGAACACTGATGTAGCTCTGCTAAAAGCCAGGCTCTTCCCCCGCCTCAGATTTGCTAGGGAAAGCCCTGCCAGCAGGAAGAGGAGCCGCCTCTCCTGGCCAGGTCAGCTGGACTACAGCATCCAAGGGTCTCACCTCCTCATACTTCCTGTCTGCCTCCTCTGCAATGTGCTTGGCTTCCTTGAGCTGGATCTCCTGCAGTTCCATCTTCTCCTCATCCTTCAGGGCTCTGTTTTCAATGACTTTCATGCCTCTGCCCAAAAGAAAGCACAGGGAGGGGAGATGCATAAAACAATCCTGTACAAGCCAGCAGCGTAATGAGTTTCAGAGCGTTAATAGTGCTCCCCTGGGACCCCGTTGCCTCCTTATGAGCTGTGACACCTCTGAGTGCAGAGGGTAGCACAGGAAGGCAGAGACCGCTGGGCTGATGCAAATACAGCAACCTCGATTGCTCAGAATTAACTATTCCTTGGAGCATTCCTCCAGCAGCTCATTGGGCCCCTGGACCAAGGGAAATGTGGTGCTGCCGAGAAGAACAAGCCAGGTTGTCTTAGGGACTCCACATAGCTGAGCCAAGCGCTTTCCAGGCTGGAATACAGCAAGAGCCAAGTCCATCTTTTATGGCAGGATATCAGCTGGGTCAGGCTGCTCACTACAGCATGTGCACCGATGAAGCACAGCAGCCAACTGGAAGTGGACCGCTCCCCTCTGAGTCACACTGCCAGGTCAGAGGACATCTGCCAGAAGGGAGGATGCTGGCAGAGGCAGCGGGAAGAGAGGCTTCCCCACCAGCAGCCACCTTTACAGGTCAACGGTGTCCCAGAACCCACTTATTTCTCCTCCCTTGGAGGCAGGGATGCATGGTAGCACACTGCACTTACTCGCTCCTTAGCCTCAGGTTCCAAGATACTCAAGGCCAACAGCATTGTTTTAGTTGCTCCGCATAAGCGGGTACCGACTCCCACATCCAGCCTTGATGTGGTATCTACTTCCCACCCTCCAGGAAGCCCAAGAGGTTGATGGCACCAGGCCCTCAGACAGGAACACGCCTGAGATGTCTGACAGAGTAAGAGCAGCAGCCGTTGCTCACCTTTCACTTTCATCTGCAGCCTTCTCTGCCTCTTCCAGCTTCTGCAGAGCTGTGGCAAGGCGTTCCTGGGCTCGGTCTAACTCCTCCTCTACCAGCTGAATACGGCGATTCAAAGATGCCACTTCTGCCTCAGCCTAGAGGGAGCAGATGAGGGTTACTCAGTCTGTGGCAGGTTCAGCAGTTAGTGCAGGGCAGCTACAGTCTTCAGGTCAGGGGCAGCTCATGGGAAGCCAAAACAAAGCCAGGGTGCTTTATCCACTTTCTTACAGAGGCTGCACTCCCATACGCTTGCACGCATGTTAAGCTTCACAACATTTCACACACACATGCTTTGTCCGTGCAGCAGTCATCCCGCAGGTTTATCGCCTGTCAGCTTGAGCTGACGTGACAGTTTAAGCCATAAACACTAAGTAGATGACTTACGCTAATGGGTCTTCTCTGCAGCTGCTATAATCCTGCCAGGCCATCAATCACAGTCCTATTTATCCACCACACCAGAGCTCTGTGACAGCTACCATTAGCACAAAGTCAGTTTACTCATGTGATCCGGACATGAGCATTGCTTGAAACAAGCCCTCTCGTCAGCAACGTGAGAAAGATTAACAGCTTCAGAGGTCTGCAAAGCTGCATCAGGACACTGGCAGGCCAGGCTTTCTACAGCGTCGCCCTGATGCGGGGCAGCAGCAGGGCTCAGCCGGTCGCTGTAGTGCCCACAGCCCCAGCAGCTCAAGCCCGAGAGCCTGCTGCGCTCCAGGCTTCCTTCCTCCCAGCCATTCACTAATATGCTCTTTCCAGCGAAAGGGCAAAACCCTCATCCAGTCTTGAGACAGTTGAGGAGGTTGTTCCCCAGCAACAGCCACATGCAGGCAGCCACCTCAGTTCAGTCATACATGCCAGGAGCTGGTGAAATTGCCGAGAGCCCGCAGGCACCGCGCATTTGCCAGAAGCGTGACCACAAAAGTGACCGAGGCTTTAATGAATCAGCAGAGATCAGAAGCCATCACATGCCCCCAGCAAGGCCTGTTACAGCAGCGCTGCTATCAACCACAAGGCATCTGCTTACAGCCCGGGCTGTGTCAACCCCGACCAGAGCCCGGGGGCAAGCCTAGATGCTTTGGGGACACTAATCCCCCACGTGAGCCACCCTGAGGGAGCCCAGCACCCTGCTCTCCAGCAGGAGCACTGCGCTGCTACAAAGACGGACAGGGCTGCAGGCATTTCAGGGCAGCACTGTGATCTTCTACAGAGACCCGCACACAGGCACATGCCAGGCATATATAAAATATCCCAGTTACTTGTAACAAAGCAGCCTGCAAGGACATGCTGCTTCTAACCATGCCCAAGGAGGGAGGAGCAGAGAGATGAAAGAAGCCAGTGTTAGAGCAGGGCCCAACGCAAATCACGTTCAGTTCCCGGGAGAGGCTGTCCGAGCTCTTCCCCCAAGCTGGCAGCAAGGTTCTTGGCACCCCTACTCCCCCACAGCACGTTTCAAGACCAGGTTGTGAGAACACAAGTTGAAGAAGAGCTCCCATGCTGGCACACCCTGCTCTTCACCAGGGAAACCCGCAACACTTTGATGCTCAAACAAGGCAGCACTGCAGCGGGCTGCCCCAGAGCCAGCCCTGCCGGCACGTTCCTCCGGAGGAGGAAGTGGTCTGCTCAAAGAGGAACAAAATGATACGTTAAACAGAACTGGGAAGGAGACTGCTTGGCACACACGTCTTCTGCCTATTAAAGAGGCAACGAGCTGTCAAGGTGGAGAGCCTCCACCTTCTCCCAGGGGATGGAGACACACCAGCACAGCAGGGCTCTGTTTCCTGACCCCCTGAACCACAGCATTTAGCCCTGGCTTCCTGCAGGCAGTGCTTAACCCACCCAAAAAACCCTCTCTTGCTTTTAAGGAACTGCCTCTCTCCCTCTGCAGAAGGGTCCTTACACCTTCCTTTCTGCTCCTCCTCACTGGATACAGCCGAGCTGTCAGGCTTCCCCGGAGCAAAGGGTGACAATTCCAGGCAGCCCTGCTGCCGACCAGCGCATTCTCCTTACTCCATGCTTCCTTCAGGAAGGCAGCCCTGAGTCAGGGAGCTACCGGGAGCCCTGCAAGCCAAGGGCAGAGCTCACCGCAGCCTTCAAGGCTCACCATCGCTTCCCCAGGCCACGGAGATCTAACAGGGACACTCCTCAGGACCCAAGGGCCAGACCACAGGGTGAGTACAAGATACCACTACACTGGGAGCACTGGTTGTCTCTCCCTGGTAGCAAGGCTCCAGCGAGCTGGGAGAAACACGCGCGTTCCCATGACAACACCGCTATCGCAAGAGAATTCCTTATGTGGCTGCAAAGACAGAGCCCAGCTGAGGTCTGGGAGTGGCCTCGTCCCACTACAGGGCAGAAGCTTCTGCCACCAGCCTCAGCAGCAAAGCCCGGTCAGTCCCACAGCAGCAACACCACCACGCCGTTCCTCACGGACATCAGACCTGGGCACAGGGGCTGGAAAAGCCTCAGCTTCACGTTTGAAATGGAATCAGCAGCAAAGTCACTGTGCTAATTGGCAGAGAGTCACGCTCAGATCCAAGCCAGTCGCCCGCGAGGACCTGCCCTGTGTCACCCCATCCACGTCCCCACGATGACACCAGCCTTGCCTGCCTCCCCGGCCCGACAGAGCTGCGACAGCGGGCGCTCACCAGTTCAGATTTGGCCGCGGCTTCTCCTTCCTTCCCGCCCAGCAACCCCAGTCCCAGTCTGCCCCCAACACGCTGCTGGTCCTGGGGGCAGCGGAGATCCCCGTTCGCCGGGATTTGGGTGGGATGCGGAACCTGGGAGTTTTCCCACTCCGTTCCTGCGCTGGCAGCACCAGGAGTGAGATCACTTCCATTTTATCAGCACATGCCAAGGCTACTCACACCTTTGCGCTTGCAATACTGGGCCAGACAAGATGGCCGGGTTCCTCCCCTTCCTCCGGCAGCTCGGAGCCAGCGGGCAGCCGGGCAACCCCACCGGGGACCGGGCTCCCTCCCCGACCGCCCCCCACCACCAGCCGCTTGCAGCTCGGGAGACCGGTAACGATGAAACAAAGACCCACCGGCTCCCCCCAGCTCCAGTCACCCCCCAAGGCATGGCGGTTGGGGTGCGGGGGACCCCGGCGAGCATCGCCGCCACCACCACGGCGCACACGGCGGGGGACGCTGGGAGGGGAAGGAACCCCCCCACTCCGCGGAGCCACGGCGGCGGGGCCCGGATCGCTGCGAACGGAGACCCGGACCGGGATCCCGCAGATGCTCCCGCAGTCCCGGCTGCGGCGACCCTCCGCACCGCCACGTCCACGGCTCTACCCACGTTAAAACACTCCCGGAGGCCGGGGGACACCCCCCCCGGGGCCGCCCCACGGCCCGGTCCGCGGCCCCGGCGGTACCTGCTCGCGGTTGCGGCGCTCGGCCTCCACCTCCCGCTGCAGGCGGTCGGCCCGCTCCTCGGCGTCATCCGCCTGCTGCTGCAGCACCTGGATCTTGCGCTTCACCGCCTCGATGGTGGTGGCCCCCGCCATCCTCCCGCCCCGGCCCGGCCCGACCCGCCGCTTCGCTTCGCTCCGTCCCGCGTCGGCCCCGCCCTGAAATACCGGAACCCGCAGCCCCGGTCCCACCGCCCGGGAAGTGACGTCACTTCCTCCCTCACCCCCCCTCCTCCCGCCTACTGCGTTGCCATAGAGACGGGGAGCGGCAGCCCGGCTCGGCGGAGGTGGGGCCTGGGGACAGCGGGATGGCCCGGGCGGGAGCGGGGACGCGGTGCCCTGTCCCACACGGCACCAGGGCCAGCCCCACGGGGGGCTGGGGACACCGGGACCTGCCCCACGGGGGCCCGGGGAGACCGGGAACTGCCCCGTGTGGGTATGGGGACACTGGGACCTGTCCCACGGGGGCACGGGGACACCGACCCGCCCCATGTGGGTATGGGGACACCAGGAACCTGCCCCACGGGGGCCCGGGGAGACCGGGAACTGCCCCATGTGGGTATGGGGACACCAGGAACCTGTCCCACGGGGGCACGGGGACACCGAGACCTGCCCCATGTGGGTATGGGGACACTGGGACCCACCCCATGCGGGTGGGAAGACACCAGGACCTGTTCCACGGAGACCTGGGGACACCAGGAACCTGTCCCACGAGGGTATGGGGACACTGGTACCTGCCCCATGTGGGTGGGGAGACACCGGGACCTGCCCCATGTGGGTATGGGGACACCAGGACCTGTTCCACAGGGGCCTTGGGACACCGGGACCTGCCCCACGGGAGCCTGGGAACACCAGGACCTGACCCACGTGGGTATGGGGACACCAGGACCCGTCCCACAGGGGCCTGGGGACACCGGGACCTACCCCATGTGGGTGGGGAGACACCAGGACCTACCCCACAGGGGCCTGAGGACCGAGGCCCTGCCCCACACGGGCCTCCACATGCTGCCCCACGGGGGTGCATGCACCCCTCCGTCCCCACTGTGCCCCACGCAGCCCCCCCACCCTGTGGGGTCCTGCGGCCAGGCGGCTGTGCAGCCCCGGGAGCGCCATGGAGCTGGGACCACCCTGTCCCTCAGCCCCGCGGGCCTCACATGGGCACGGCCGGGCCGCAGCGGTGCCACGATCCCAAGGGCTGAGCTCACGCACCGTCTGCCCCCCACCCGCTCCCACCCTGGAGAGTCCCCGCACCCAGCGGGGCCGAGACCCCACAGCCCTGCGGCAGGTCACGCTCCCCTCCTTCCTCGCCGGGGACGGGGCTCTGGCGCTCGCCGGCACGCCGAGCCGCAGTGCAGAGCGCCGCTGCCAGGGTCCCGCTCCGCTGCCATGCCCAAAACCCACCGTTGTGACAGCTTTAGCCGTTGCTAAAACTCACTGGTCTCGGTAGGGCAGAAAACGCTGTCAAGAGTGACGTTCCTCTGTGCCACGAGGGGCACCGAGTC
>VFFE01007628.1:290992-303378 GCA_008921705.1 Burhinus oedicnemus | reverse complement strand
GCTCCAGTCACCCCCCAGCACCGGCCGAGGCATGGCGGTTGGGGTGCGGGGGACCCCGGCGAGCATCGCCGCCACCACCACGGCGCACACGGCGGGGGACGCTGGGAGGGGAAGGAACCCCCCCACTCCGCGGAGCCACGGCGGCGGGGCCCGGATCGCTGCGAACGGAGACCCGGACCGGGATCCCGCAGATGCTCCCGCAGTCCCGGCTGCGGCGACCCTCCGCACCGCCACGTCCACGGCTCTACCCACGTTAAAACACTCCCGGAGGCCGGGGGACACCCCCCCCGGGGCCGCCCCACGGCCCGGTCCGCGGCCCCGGCGGTACCTGCTCGCGGTTGCGGCGCTCGGCCTCCACCTCCCGCTGCAGGCGGTCGGCCCGCTCCTCGGCGTCATCCGCCTGCTGCTGCAGCACCTGGATCTTGCGCTTCACCGCCTCGATGGTGGTGGCCCCCGCCATCCTCCCGCCCCGGCCCGGCCCGACCCGCCGCTTCGCTTCGCTCCGTCCCGCGTCGGCCCCGCCCTGAAATACCGGAACCCGCCGCCCCGGTCCCACCGCCCGGGAAGTGACGTCACTTCCTCCCTCACGCCCCCTCCTCCCGCCTACTGCGTTGCCATAGAGACGGGGAGCGGCAGCCCGGCTCGGCGGAGGTGGGGCCTGGGGACAGCGGGATGGCCCGGGCGGGAGCGGGGACGCGGTGCCCTGTCCCACACGGCACCAGGGCCAGCCCCACGGGGGGCTGGGGACACCGGGACCTGCCCCACGGGGGCCCGGGGAGACCGGGAACTGCCCCGTGTGGGTATGGGGACACTGGGACCTGTCCCACGGGGGCACGGGGACACCGACCCGCCCCATGTGGGTATGGGGACACTGGGACCTGTCCCACGGGGGCACGGGGACACCGACCTGCCCCATGTGGGTATGGGGACACCAGGAACCTGTCCCACGGGGGCCCGGGGAGACCGGGAACTGCCCCATGTGGGTATGGGGACACCAGGAACCTGTCCCACGGGGGCCCGGGGAGACCGGGAACTGCCCCATGTGGGTATGGGGACACCAGGAACCTGTCCCATGGGGGCCCGGGGACACCGAGACCTGCCCCATGTGGGTATGGGGACACTGGGACCCACCCCATGCGGGTGGGAAGACACCAGGACCTGTTCCACGGAGACCTGGGGACACCAGGAACCTGTCCCACGAGGGTATGGGGACACTGGTACCTGCCCCATGTGGGTGGGGAGACACCGGGACCTGCCCCATGTGGGTATGAGGACAGCGGGACCTGCCCCATGTGGGTATGGGGACACCAGGACCTGTTCCACAGGGGCCTTGGGACACCGGGACCTGCCCCACGGGAGCCTGGGAACACCAGGACCTGACCCACGTGGGTATGGGGACACCAGGACCTGTCCCACAGGGGCCTGGGGACACCGGGACCTACCCCATGTGGGTGGGGAGACACCAGGACCTACCCCACAGGGGCCTGAGGACCGAGGCCCTGCCCCACACGGGCCTCCACATGCTGCCCCACGGGGGTGCATGCACCCCTCCGTCCCCACTGTGCCCCACGCAGCCCCCCCACCCTGTGGGGTCCTGCGGCCAGGCGGCTGTGCAGCCCCGGGAGTGCCATGGAGCTGGGACCACCCTGTCCCTCAGCCCCGCGGGCCTCACATGGGCACGGCCGGGCCGGAGCGGTGCCACGATCCCAAGGGCTGAGCTCACGCACCGTCTGCCCCCCACCCGCTCCCACCCTGGAGAGTCCCCGCACCCAGCGGGGCCGAGACCCCGCAGCCCTGCGGCAGGTCACGCTCCCCTCCTTCCTCGCCGGGGACGGGGCTCTGGCGCTCGCCGGCACGCCGAGCCACAGTGCAGAGCGCCGCTGCCAGGGTCCCACTCCGCTGCCATGCCCAAAACCCACCGTTGTGACAGCTTTAGCCGTTGCTAAAACTCACTGGTCTCGGTAGGGCAGAAAACGCTGTCAAGAGTGACGTTCCTCTGTGCCACGAGGGGCACCGAGTCCCCTGAGAGCTCAATAAAAACATAACCGAGGCCGGTTGCTGCCCTCGTTCACCACGAAGCCTGTTTGGCAGCACTTTGGGCGCAGGAATAAAAGGGAAAGGGGCGCCGGGCTGCCGCCCTTGTGCTGCTTCCTAAAAACCTCCACAGCCGGGCAGGCACGTGCCCCAGGGGTGCGTTTGCCGGAGCAGAGAGGGCTGGCACACGCTCAGCCGGCCGAACGGCTTGGCAGGTCCCCAGAGATGAGCTGGCCACCAAAAGGGCCTGACTCTGCGTGCGCCCGCCGGCTGGAAGGAGCCGGGAGCAGCTCTGAGCATCCAATGCTCCGGGGGTCCGAAATCCCTCCTCCCACCCCTCCACTTCCCTGAGTCGGGGTGAAACCAGGGGGAGCCCCAAAAGCCACCCTGGGGGATGGCGGCTGGAAAAAAGGGGGCTCCGAATGAACAGCAAGGGATTAACGAGCCGCAAAGCGAGTGGGGATGTGGTCCTCAGCGCTGCGGTGTGATGGCAGGGGGAGAGTCCGAAAACACCAGGGAGGAAAGAAGGGCATGAGGGAGAGAAAGGGCTCCCTAGAGCTCTGCAAGGCTGCGCTCGGTGTGTGCCAATCTCCAGCGCAGGGCCGGCACTGCCGGCACACTCAGCCAGGGCTGGGAGAGGAAGCCGTGAGCAAAGCCACGGGGCTGACAAACTGCCCAGGGCTCAGGGAGAGCTCGGCAGTTCCCGCTCACACCCGGCTCAGAGCCAGGATGTGCCGGCGAGAGCCAGCCCAGGTGCTGTGCCGGGGCCTGGGGCGCTTCCCCATGGCCCAATGTCCTTCGGCATAACCGGAGGGGAAGGCTCCATCGAGGAGCCCATCAAGGGAGAGGAGCCGGGTCTTTCTTCCACCTCCCACAGGAGGCAAGATCTGCATTTCCCCGATGCTCGACCCCTGAGACATCACTGCCCCACGGGGTGACAGCCCCTCCGGCTGCCATGAGCGGAGCCAAACTCCACGCCACGTGATGGCTGGCAGAGCGGCCGGACGGTGAAACCCTGCACCGCTCGCGCCATTGTTTTCCTGGAAACGGTGGCCAACAATAGCCGGGCTGTGCAGTTGTCACGCTGCCCACGCAGCCTCCGCCTGCCCGGGGAGACGAGGGCTCCCCCCTCCTCTGGAACTCAGCTCCTCCGACACCAGCCGTGACACGGAGCTTCCTGGTGACACGCACGGACCCCACGTCCCGCGCTCGAGGGGCTCCTCGCTGCTGCCAGCCGCTGTGGCTCTGCCCCCGGCTCGGTGTCCCCATGCCCTGCTTCGCGGAGCCTGGCTGCCCGGCCTGTTCTGTCCCTGCTGTCCGGGACGTCCTTGCCCAGGAAGAAGCTGGGACTGGCCCCTACCACCATCCCTCTGTCCCCTGCGTGGCTGTGGGTGGCCCCCCCCCCCGGGATGTGTCCTTCCCAGGGTCACTCTCTGCTCCCATGCACCCGCAGAGCTTTGCCAGGAGTGCACCAAGCCTGACAGGGACCTTCCTCTGTCCCCAAGACTGCAGGGAAGGGCTGCAAGGGTGGCAAGGGGTGGGCAGCCAACCCAGCTCCCACCCTGCACCCCATACGTACGTCCGCCGCCTTCTTCTCCGCCAGCTCCAGCTTCTCCTGGGCGTCTTTCAGGGCCTCGGAGTATTTGTCCAGCTCATCCTCCGTCCCTTTCAGCTTCTTCTGCATGGCGGCGAGCTCGTCCTCCAGCTGGAAGGGCAGCAGCAGTCACCGCAGGCGGACGCCCCTCTGGACCCCCGCGCAGCAGGAGAGCCCTGCCTACCCCATCCCAGACTCAGCGCTGCCCCACGGCATCCCTCCTGCCCCAGCCGGGATCTAGATCCGCCCCACAGTCTCCGTACCTGTCCCACGTGCCACCAGCTGTCATGGGCTGAGCACTGGGCAGCCCTTGGGATGTCCCACGGCATCGTGACATGGGTCCCGAGATGTGGGACAGTGGCAGCTCTCACACCCTTGTTCTCCCTGCCGCAGCGTGCTGGGTCCGGGCTCGGCATGGTCCATGCCCCCCAAACATCCCCGGGCTGGGGGCTTCTGCTGCCCACCCTACCTGTTTGCTCCGCTCCTCCGCCTGCTTCTGCTCAGCCTCCGCCTGCTCCGCCCGGTCCAGGGCGTTCTCCTTGTCCAGCTTCAGCATCTGCATCTTCTTCTTGATGGCCTCCATCCTTGCTGGGATGCGCGCGCCGGCAGCGGGGCAGCGGGCAGTAGGATGGGCAAGGGCAGGCAGGGCAGCAGTGCTGCCCGCCGCCCCGCTTCCCGGTTTATCAACTCTGCCCTGCCCGCCGGTGCAGGGGCTTTGCCTTTCTTGGGCCGAACCGCCTCCCCACCTTCCCAAAAAGTCTGTGCTCGGGACCCATTGTCCACCCTGGGGGGGTCCGGGTGGCCGCAGCCTTATTTGGGCTCCTGAGGACAGCTGGGGCGGTTATAAAAAGCAGCGGCAGGTCTGCAAGCGAGGGGTCCCGCATTGTCCCAGCCGCCTGCCCCCACCTTGCAATGGAACACCCCCGGCCGGCGTCATGGGGACACGGTGCTCCCACCCGGCACTCCCTCGAGACACGCTCGGGACATTGAGCCGGGTCCGTGCGGCACCGGCAGCGAAGGCGGTTTGCACCCCACCGGGATGTTTTGGTGGCCCCCGGGGCTGACATTTACCCGTGCCCGGGGGCGGTGTGGAAAAGGGTGAGCTCAGCCCGGCGCTATTTTAAGAGCAGGGGTTTAACTGCAGCCCCTGACCCGAATTGTTTGGCTCGGTGGGGAGCAGCGGGGGGAACCGAGCCCAACACCCAGGCGAGGACACCCCAGGAGCCCGCTGAGCCCCGAGCCTGGCTCCGGCCGAGCTGGCGCTTGGCAGTGAGGCAGAAGATGCTGTTGGCAGCCGGAGGAGCAAATTCCCCAGGCGCAGGGAGGAATTCTCAGGGCGAGCGGCGGCACTTCCTACGCAGCCGGGGGATTAGCAGCCTCCTTGCGCCAGCCCCAAGGTCCCGCTGGCCCCGTGAGCCACGTCGGGATCTCCCATGGAGCAGACCCCACTCCTTGGGACAGATTTTGGGGGCTGAGGGGATCGGTACCCAGGGACCCGGGAGACGAAGACCGACCCTGGTGGCAGCTCCCCGCTCCTCAGGCAGGGAGCCAGGAGAGACGGTGCCCACGAAGGGTCCCGAGCAGCCGCTACACCTCCATGCCCTGGGAGCCATAAATAACCCCATGCACCCAGGGCAGCGGAGCCAGCGGTGGGCACGGGGCCACGCGCTTTTGTCCTGGGATCATCCCAGGCGTGAGCGGGGGGGACAGGTGGTGAGCACTGACCCCGCCGCCATCCCAAACCTCCGCCCGGGCCCTGGGCATGGCAGCTCCTGGCTCCCGCTCCCTGGCCCCGCCGAGACAGGCGTGCAGTGCGGGCAGACAGGGTTTATTGCAGCAGCGAGAGGGTGGGCAGGGGCGCGGAGGGATCCTCCACGTGCTCCCCCCTGCCCACGGGAAGGTGCAGGCAGCATCTCGCCTGGTGGGCGCTGGGTGTCCCTGGCGCTGTAAGAATATGTTTGATATTTAGTTGGTTTTCCAATAAAACAACCTAATATCAAACATATCAGACAGAGGCAGGAGCAGGCAGAGGCGGACGGGACCTGGGGCTCAGCTCCCTGCAAGAGAAGGAGAGAAGGAGAGACTGAGAGCTGGGGGGGGGTTAACTCCCCCGCCGTTCGCCCAGGCAGGACCCCCCGGCACCGCCTCGGTGTCTGGAGCCCACCTGGGCGGCTGCGCCGGCATCAGGATGCTCTAAGATCCGGTACCTGAGCAGGAGACATCCTGCAGCAAGGACGAAGCCAGAGCAGGGCAGTGCGGGCACAGTCTCCTGGCACGCCATGGCACAGCGTGGCATGGACTGGCACAGCATGGCATGGTGCGGCGCGGCACGGCAAGGCAGCGCTGCCCACCCATCCCTGCGCGCCCAGGGCCGACGGGACCCCACGTCCGTCACTGCCTTACCTGGGTCGGTTCGGGGGGCTCCTCGGCGGTCTGGCTCAGGGGCCGCCCAGCCACCATTTATAACCGCGCTCAGCTGCACCCGGCGGGGGGATGCACCCGGCAAGCGCCCTGGCCCCACGCACGTGGCCTCGTTCCCATTAATTACCACCCATCGACGTCCCCCTGCCCCCTCCGCGGACCCCCGCGCCCTTGCCGCTGAGCGCTGCCGGTCGATACGGGTCGATGGCCCCGCGCCGCCTGCTCCTGCCCCCAGTAACGCGCCGCCGTCATTAGCGGGGCCATCAATACCGGGGAGCCGGGCCCATCCCGGCAGGCTTTGCGCCACTGAGGGGACCGCGTGTGACCCTGCCCAAGGACAAGCCCCGGCCAGCACTGGGGGGCTATGTCCCTGTCCCCTCGCTTTGGGGGAGCCGCTGGGACCCCCCGTGCACAGGAGCATTCCCTGCGTGGGGTGGCTGGAGGATGTGACCGCCTGTCACCCTGCCCCGTCCTTCATGTGAATGTGGTTGCACCGCACTGGGCACAGTTGGGTGACAAAGGGGATCCCAGACCCACTCTGAGGTGGCTGCTGGGACCCGGCCGGTGGCCACCAGCCAGGAGGGCACGTGGGGTCTCTCAGGGGCACGTGTCTCCCTGTGCCGTACCGGTGCTTCGCTGCAGCGGGATGCACCGACCTTGGGAACGGCATTGAGGGCTCTGCGGGAGCCCAAACTTTGGGGGGGCCGATGCGGCAGAACGTGGGGCAACGGGAGCCCCGAGTGCCACGGGGGGACAGGCGCACAGCCCCTGCCCCGCTGCCTGCCTGGGCTGGGGGACCAGGGGCTCTGGCCCCACGGGGGTGGCAGTGGGGCGGAAGGGCCACGCGGGGAGGGTGGCAGTGGGGACGGTGGGGACACATGTGGCGGCAGCACGGTGCCGGGAGCGCGCGTGCAGCAGCGGTTGATGTGATGCATCCCGACAGCCGAGCTAATGAAGGGCCGTGGGCGGGGGGTGCCGGCCCAGCGGCCCCCAGCCCTGTCAATAAGCAGAGCCAGGGCAAGCGCTGATGGGCCCCGGGGCCGGGAGACACCAAGGTCGGGCGCAGGCAGCGGGGACGGCAGGCGGGGGACGGGGCCCCCCCAGTCAGGGAGCAGAGGGTGGCTCAGGGGTGCCCGAACGGTGAGTGGGGCCAGGGAGCATCGCACCCAGCCCGGCCGGGCTCCTCTGCCCACTGCTGCAGGGTGCCACATGGCCGGGAGCGTCGTGCCACGGGGGACAGGAGCGTGTGGCCAACACCGGACCCGTGCTGGGAGCGGGGCCCAATGGTGGAGACACACTGGCCGTGCTGCCATCTCCTGGCGTTGCCACGGCCAGGACCTTGTGTGCAGGATCCGGCACATGTAGTATCATGGGCAATGTTATCCGGATCCCAGCTGCCGGGATCGTGCTGGGTTGCCCCCTTCCCTCCACCTCCACCCAGGGCTGTCCCACGTCCCAGCACGCAGCTGACACCAAGCCCCCAACTTGCCCAACGCGTTTTATTCGCAGCCGGGAAGACGGGCAATGCCAGGCTGGTGCTGAGCCCGTCAGGTCGGGCACTCAAAGCCGCTCCACGTAGAAAGCTTTCCCGAGCTGGCGCAGCTCCTGCTGGTGTTGCCGGTGCTCGTCCTGGAGGAGCTGGTGCAGGGCGGCTCGGCGGACCTGCCAGGCACAGGAGCTGGTGCTGAATCCCACCGTCCCCCTGGCTGGCTGGCGTGGGGAGACATGGTCCCCCAGGTGCTGCAGGGGGACGAGGGGGGCACCCAACCCTGGTGGGACAGGGCTGGGTGCGCCCAGCCGTGCCTGACCCGCACCCGGCCTCACCGCCGTCTGCTCCTTGCCGGCGAGGTGCAGCTCCGACTCCACGCGCTGCTGCAGCGCCGCGGCCCAGATCCTCTCCCAGCACTGTGGGTGCCTGCCTGCCGCTTGCCCACAGCTGTGGGGACATGGGGTGGGCAGGATGGGGTGCCAGGGGGACACCAGCATCTGCCCCTTCAGCTCACCCCACGCCAGGGCTCCCCCTCGCCTGCTGCCCCCCAGCACAGGGGGTTCAGCCCCCGCCCAGGGCTCCCTCTGCCAGCTCTACCTCTCCGGCAGCCTTGCGCAGGCGCTCCCCTTCGCCAGGACCTGCAACCAAAACGACGCTTTTGGGGGGACTCGGGGTTTAACCCGCACGAGGGGGACGTTACGCCCCACTCAGTCCCCAACTGCTGCCAGGAGACCCAGGACAGCCACCTCCCCCACACCCTGCCCCGTCCCACCTCCTCCCACCGCAGCGAGGGGGTCTGGCTGCTTGCCCATGCCATCGCCACCACCCCAGGGACCCTGCAACTGCCCTCTGTGCCAGCCACGCCGTTAACGGCATCCCGGTTACCGTAGCAGCGGCACAGGGACAGATGCAGCCCTGGATCCGGCAGGGAAGGGCTCCCCGCAGTCAGAGGCCGACGGCATGCATCCTGCTCGGGGTAACTGTCATTTTATTAAACAGCAATTAAAAAGAGTGCAGAGGTCCAGAGGAGGGGCAGGGGTCCCCGCCCCATGCAGTACACGCTGCGGTGACTGGTGAGCAGCCGGCACTGCTGTGGGCCTGGCAGAACGCAGACATCAAGTTGCGGGCCGCGAGCTTTTGCCCACGGGGGCTTGGCAGCCGCTGGCACACAGGCGCTGGTGAGAGTGGGAGGAAACACCCCCTTGGCAGGACAGACAGGACATTCGAAGCTGGTATTTGTCTGCCCGAGACGTCCCCAAATGCCCAGTTGCAGGAGAAAAGAGTAGAAACCGCAGCCCAATGAGGCACCTCAGCCACGGCAGCCGAGAACTGGCCACCAAACTATTTACAGTCCAGCCAGGCACCCTCGTGCACGGCCCGGGCACGCAGGCAGGCTGGGCAGGCCTGGCTGAGAGCAGCAGGCAGCGCCAGTGCCACAGCGAAAAGAAGAGCATTCACCCTTTGGAAAGAACAGATGAGCAGCTCCAGAGCCTGAGGACCCACACAGACGGGACAGACAAACAGCATTGGCCCCCGCCGACCATCACGGGGAAAGAGGACAGGTGGAGGAGAGCGCTGGCTGGGATCGATGTCTTTTATAAATAAGCTAAAGCTAATCAGTTTATTCACAGGGCCAGGGCTCCAAGACGTTGCCGGACTCAAAGCCTCAAGCCTGAAGCGTGTCCCAAGCCTGCCGCGCAGGAGGCCGCACGGGCTGATGCCCTCCAGGTTCAGCAGGCGGGCACGCTGCTTTGAAACGGGCTCCTGGCGAGGGCCGAGCTCCACCAGCCAAAACGGAGCCTCTGCCGAGCGACGATCTCCGACATCGTGCAAGAGGGAGACCTGAGAGCGCAGCCGCTTCCTCCCAACACCGCCTGCACGCCAAAACCCACCCAGGACACCAGTTGTACCCAGCAAGGGGCTCTGCTCGTGGCAGGTCCCCGGAGCGGTGCTCCCTGCGTGGCTCACAGGGTGCTCTCCAGCGTGTTGTAGTTGTCCTTGAAGCTCTTGAGCTCCAGGAAGTGTTTGGCACGTTTGCTCTTCTGGTTGGAAGGCAGGTAGGTGACCTGGATGGTGGCGGGGTTGGAGACTTCAGGGGAGAGGGTGAGGTCCTTCGCTGCTGACTGGTGCTGCCGCTGGCTGCTGCCTCCCCGGGCCTTGGTCCTGCAGGGAAAGGAGAAGCACCATCACAGCCGCTGCTGACCCCAGAGAAGCGGCTCGACCACCGCGTCCGTCTGTCAGAGACACGAGGCAGATCTGCCCGCAGGACAACGGCACTCGCTGTGGTTTTGAAAAATTAAGGTTGGCGCTTCTGCAGGTGCCAGGCCTGGAGCCCGTGCGAGGTCCCTGGCTCAAAGCGGCCAGCACAAGCAGGAACATGGACTGTGACCAAGTAACAAACCCAAAAACACATTAACAAATGAGCTGTAAGGAGTAAGTAAACCTGGAAGGACAGACAAGCATAAACAGCCCATGTCTCAGAGGCTGGGTTCTGCCCCAAAACCCATCTCTGTTCACACCTCCACGATGGGCTGCTAGGGCCCAGGAAGCCACCACCGCACCCCAGCGGTAACACTTACATGTTTGCCAGCTCGTTCAGAGCATCCTGGTACTTCAGATATTCCAGTTTCCCAAAGACCTGGATGCAAACAGAAAAGACCGTGGAAAATCCAGCCGAGGTTACACGGTGACCTCAGTCCAGCCGTCAGACTGGAGTGCAGGAACAGTCCCCTGCACTGCTGCGGGGGCTGGGCAATGCAGCGCCAGCACTTACCCCAGTGCCATAGCGGGCACTCTCATACCCATCCAGCAAGGTGTCAATCAAGGCTTTGCGGATGCCTTTGAAGGAGGTGCTGGAATTCCGCAGTTCCAGCAGGTAGGCACAGAAGTTCTTCCCTATTAAAGACTTTGGGTACCGGACCTCTGCGTGAAACGGGATTTCTGGAAAATAAAAAGGCACAACACAACCGGCTGAGGTGCAGATCGAAAACGCTTGTGTTCACCCACAGACATCAGAAGTTGGCAGCTAATTAAATTTCCCACCACCTCTCCTGCCTCTGTTTGCTGACTGCTCCCAACGCGTGAGCAGAGCAGACCCTCAGGCTGCCAGCCCCGGGCGGGTTAAGTGACTGCTATTCCCAAACGAGGACCCTGAGCCTATCACAAGGCTGCTGGCCTACGCACCGCACACTTATTTCCCCTACACATGGTCTCTCTGCACCTTTCCCCTCCCACTCCTGCCCTGAGCTCCCTTACCAGATGTTCTGATCGCATCCAGCGCCTTCATCCTGTACAGGTAGTTATAGCAGCCTGGCAAAGAGAAAACCCAAACTGAAAGCTCTGCAAAACTCAGCAGCGGAAGGGAAGTGGGGAAAGCAGATAGGAGCTGAGCGCAGAGAGAGAGTCTCGTGAGGGCTCGCCAAACGCAATGTCGCGACACAAACGAGAGAGGCCCGCGACGCAATTCGGCTCCAGGGGAACGACCTGCTGTAGTGGGACAAGCACTGGACGGTGTCTCTGGTGGCAGCGAGAAAGGTTACCTTGTGTCTCCAGCTGCAGAAGCCTGCTGTCGTCCTCGGCTAACAGCCGGGGCTCGTACTTGATGTCTTGCACCCTCGACAGTCGAATGTCAATTTCTTCCTTTAAATCCTGCACAGCAGGGGAAAAAAACCCAACATTTACAGAGCACTCGGTTTGTTTGGGGGATCATAAGGACAATAACAGTCAAGTCCTGGGGGCTCTCTGAAATAAACCCCCTCCCTGTCCAGCTGCCCATCACCACACCAAGGTGGCAGCTCCTGGAAAAGCCGGATTTCGAAGCAGACCCTGCCTGCCCCTCTGGGCACAGCTGGGTCCGTGGGTGCAGGGGAAGGGGACACATCCCCACCACCACAGGGCCGTGCGCACTCACCTTGGGGGCGTGCTGTCCAACAGGCACGTGGGGGCCACGGCGGGACTTCATGGCAAAGCGCATGATCTGGCGTTTCACGAAGATGAACAGCAGCACGAAGACCTGGAGTGCCAAAAGCAAGGACGGAGGTCAGGCACGCCAAGTGGCACCCCGGGGGATCTCCCCGCTGACACCTTTTTCCCAACCCCCTGGACACTCCAGGCCGAGCGACCACCAGGCCCCACAGACCCCCCTCAAACCCGCCAAGCACAGGGGTCCTTGTCCAGCCCATCAGGAGCCCCACGGACATCTGGGCCAGCCCCACAAACACCCCGGCCTCCACAGAGACTCCTATTCACATCTTCTCCCTGCCCCACAGACACCAGGACCCCACGGGCACTCCAGCCCAGCCCCGTGAGGGCCCCGAGCTCCCTGCGGGTACCCTGGGACGTGTCTCACTGGAGATTCATGGACACCCCAGACCCGGCCCCACGGACGCCCCGGGATGAGCCTCACCGGGGCCCCACGGACACGCCAGGCCCGGTTCCACGGGAGCCCCACGGACACCCCAGGAGGGTCCTCACAGGGGCCCCACAGACACGCCGGGCCCAGTTCCACGGGAGCCCCAAGGACACCCCAAGAGGGTCCTCACAGGGGCCCCACGGACACGCCGGGCCCGGTTCCACGGGAGCCCCACGGACACCCCAGGAGGGTCCTCACAGGGGCCCCACGGACACGCCGGGCCCGGTTCCACGGGAGCCCCAAGGACACCCCAGGAGGGTCCTCACAGAGGTCCCACGGACACGTCGGGCCTGGCCCTACGGGAGCCCCACGGACACCCCGGGATGGGCCTCACAGGGGCCCCCACGGCCTCTTCAGGCCCGTCCCCGTCCCCCGGGCCGCCCCGCGCCCGCCCGCCTCACCAGGCTGCCGTAGGCCATCACCAGCACCACGTTGAC
>VFFE01007628.1:260323-290972 GCA_008921705.1 Burhinus oedicnemus | reverse complement strand
GGGGAATGGCGGCCGCGGCCATGAGGGCGGAAGCGGCCCGCGCTCGCCCGCCTCCCGGGTGCGGGCCCGGCCTGGCGCCTCACCGCCGCGGAGGCTCTCGCCCGGCCCCGCGGGCTCCCTCCTGTTCCCTCCGGTTCCTTCCCGCCCCCATTGTGTGCCGCGGGCTGGGCCGTCGGGCCTGCTGGGCCGCGGGACCGGGCCCTGCCCTGCTCCCGGGGCCCGCCCGGCCCCGCCGCTGCCGGCGGTAACAATGGGGGCCGCGCCGCGCCCGCCGTGCTCTCGGGGGCTCCTCGCGTGCCGCCGGGCACCCGTCCTTCGGCAGCGCCCCGGGGGTCGTTACCGAGCTCGGCCCTTCGCTGCGGGGTGGGCCCCGCCGCGGATCCCCGCGGGATCCCCGGGCGATGCCGGTTCGGTGATCCCGGAGCGGTCCCGGCCCGCCAGCTGCCCCCCGCTGGAGGGGGGGAGGGGGGGGCTCCCTGCCGGTGCGGGGGGGGCTCTGCCTTTGCGCTGCCGGGCGGCGGCACCAATACAGCGGTGCCCGGCCATACCGAGCCGGGGGCTCTGTTGGCGTATCCGGGGGCATCCCCCCAAAATCTTGTGCTCTGCACAGGCGGGAGCGACTCGGGTTTGCAGCCGCGATACGTTCGCTCCGGAGGAAAACTCGTAACGCTGCTAAACCAGCCCCCCGCGTCGGGCTCCTTTGGGTGCTCCTTCTGCCCCGCGTCACAGGAAAATCTTTCCGAATGCTTTGCCCTCTGTGGTCCTTTCCTTTGGAGCTTGGGAGCCTTTTGCACGCGTTAATTAAGCTTTGTCAGAAGGGGGATGGAAATACCAATTTTCTGTGTTAACAGAGGAGGGAAACTGAGGCTGGGATGTGCCGGGACTCGCCCAGCATCAGCCAGCAGGTCTGACACAGCTGGGGATAGCGGATGTGACCGACAGATCCTTGTTCAAAAACTGTAACTTACCTGAAATTTCTAATAAAATGAACACTTCGTTACGTTTCTGTATCACCTCTTTTTCTGGAGACTCTGCACTTCATGTTTCGTGTAGCCAAGACTCTCTCTCCTCTCTAGGCGTGGAAGGCGAGTAGCCGTGTAATCTGAAAAGGAAAAGGGGTAACAGCAAAGTGCGTCACGTTGACTTGCAGCTTCTTTGAAGAAAAGATGTTGTAACCTGTAGCTGTGAAGCTTCTTGTTTTCCCTAAATCCTGTACGAATGCATCGCTTTCCCGTTGTCTTGAAGCGTAAGCACTGGCCCGGTTTAACGCTGTTTCTCTGGTGTGGATCAGCCACGATTTGCTTTGGCTGGAGTCGCCCTTTTTTATTACATCCCTCTTGGTGAATATATTTGGGTTTGCTCTTTTTTATTTTTTTTTTTTAAAAAAAGAGGTAAACCACTTTTGATGAAGGCTGTTTTGAACTGGTAGAATCATATTATCGTTACTTCTGTGCGGGGTAAGTTCAAGTGTCAGGATAACCGAGATTTGCAGTTAAACATTGCCTGTGAGCTGTACTGAAGTTACACGGTTGAGGAATAAATTACCAGCAGCCGAGTCCTCTTCCCTCAATGCAGCGCGCGGGATGTCGTGTGGGGATGCCCGCTTAGCCGACGCTCTCAGCGGGGCCGAGGCCTGGCTGATATTTCTATAATAGATGGTGGTTTTTTTTCTTGCACATTAAAGAAAAAAAATCATTATGATTTAATCGTGGCAGAAATGCAGCTGGGCAGAGCGTGGCAGCTGTTGAACAATGCCCAGCCACTGCACAAAGGTTCGGGGCAGCAGACTGCTGGAACTGTATCCTATTGAAATTGCAGATTAAGTTACTGCAAACGCGCAGGATTGCTTCCCTCTGGGCCTGCAGTTCTGCTGCCAAATTGGTTTAATATGACAACTTGTTTGTGCGTGAAACACTTAGAACTGGAAGAGACCTAGCGGTGGAGAGCGAAAATAAATACCGTGGGGAAGAAGCTTGCGTGGAGCGTGGGAGGGGTGGCTGTGTAGCCCAGGAGGCTTTGTCTCGTCTGCCTTGGGTGAAGTCCAGCCTCGGTGCTCTTCCTTAAATCTGCTGGGTGTCACACGCACCTCGGTGGCTCCTGGTGACCGGACAGGTAGTTTGGATTGTTTCCTGATAAGAAACCTTGGCGCTGTGTAGCTGGAAAACTGTGTTTCTAAGTTGCCGTGAGGCATGGGTGCCCCAAAGGGTGAACTTTTGAGGTTTTGTGGGAAGCTGCGAGAGCGATTGCATTTGAAAACTTGCCTATGCTGATGGGAGCAGGAACGGCGGTGTGTGCCTGGAGCCATGGCGTGGAGGTGACCTTAGGGTCTCCGTGCTCTCAGGGAAAGGTCTCGCAGCCTGGTCAAGCCCTCCGCTTGCGGACTTTGACAAGAGACTCCCCAGTTCTTCCAGGGCTTTTTCCTAACGGTGCTTCTGAGCTTTCCCCGCTTTGCACGCTGGGTCTTGCTCTGTGCTGCCACGTTGGTGTTCGCAAGCAATGTTTCAGATCGTATCCTGCAGGTCGGATTTTCTCGCTCGGCTTTCCTCCCCGCTCTTACGCTCTCTCTCTGGCTCCTTCCCCTGTCCCAAGCGTTTGCCTGCAGCACCAGGAGCAGACCCTGCTGCTTTGGAGGAAGGCATTGCAGTCTTGTTAACAAAATGTGAAAATGTGACGTTTGCGATTATTGAGATTTTGGGGGCTCGGAAGTAGCAAGTCCTGCCGAGTGCGGTGGGATGTGCCTGGCATACGATAGGCAGGGTAAAACTACTCAGTGCTGATCCCGTTCTGACCATCCAGGTTGGGCTCTTCTCCCGAAGCCCGGTGTGAATTTGTAAAACTCCACTTGCTTTGGATGCTCCATGGCCTGAACTCTTACTGGGATTTTTTTGCCTCAGACATTTACCGAACAACGTTATTCCTTGTTGACATCTAGTTCACTTTTTTGGTAGTTTTTTTAATCTAGAATACTTGGTAGAAGAAAAGTTACTCTTTCCAGTGCTGGGGAATAATTGAAGCAAGCAAAAATCGGCAGTTCTACAAGGGCAGTATTTTATTATTTTTTTTTTAGATATCCCACAAACCCGTAGCACCACTTAATACTGGAGGGTTTTTGTTTCCCCTGCCCTGCTTTGAAGGCAAGAAGGGAGAAGGGGAAGTAGCTGATGTGTCTGAGGCTCTGAGGTGTTCTCCTCTCAAAGTGAAGTTTCTTTAGAGCTTTTTTTCAAGTGTTCCTTGCTCCAGTTGATCACCATAGCCGCTTACGGCCCTGGTCATGGCGAATCCGTGCCCGCTCACGCACTTGCGTTTTAGCAGCGAGTTGCTCGGCCCTTTACCCCAAGTACTTCTGCTCCTGCGTCCCGATTGCTCCCACCTGGAGGCAGGTGATGTTTTGGAGCGCTCCGCCGCAGTAGTGGTGGAGAAACCTCGAGAAGTACAGGTGGCCTTTTTGTCTTGGGGGCACGTGGAGATGGTAGGCTGGCCCGCCGTGGCTTTTGGGGGAGGGTGGGGGCCCGCAGTGGCTTTACTGCCTGCCTTGCCTACGCGATCGTTCAGTCTTGGTGCTGCCTTTTGTTTTCGGTTTCTAACAGTCTGTTCTCTCTTCTCCCCTGACCCACCACAGAGTTCTACCTTGTAAATACTGTTATTTGTATATACTGTAAATGATGACATCGGTGGGCACTAACCGAGCCCGGGGGAACTGGGAGCAGACACAGACACAGAGCCAGACACAGCACAAGCAGCGGCCGCAGGTAAGGGCAGCGTCCGTGGAAACCAGTTAGCTTGGAGGTGGAGACCTGGCACTCCTGCCTAGCCCAGCGCTAACGGCTGGGCTTGGTCTAACGAACTTCCCGTGTGCTGCAGGGTGCTGCTAGCGGAGCCAGGTTAATTGGGCGGCCACTGACGGTGGGGTTTCTGCATCGGTGCCTCTGAGCAGCAGCCAGGGCTGAGATTTGTTTTCACTTCCATCTGACCATTCCTCATCCACTTTAATGAACGCAAGTGGCTGAGAAGCCGCCTGCAGTGGGTCTTTGATGTTCTGGTGGTGGTAAGGTCTGCCTCAAAATAGACGTAATTCAGGTGATTGTTGCCCACCCGGTGCCGCGAGGCCATCCAGCAGTATGTCCCTTTCTTCCAGACTCCCCTCGCTCGCTCCGCTTCTGTCTGATTTTCTCTCTGAAGCTTTCCTTTTTCTGACCCTCGTTTGTGTCTCCTCTTCATCATATTGATTCCTTTCCAGAGATTTTGGGGAAGCGGTATGGCGTTTGGAGGAAGGTTTGTTGGAAATGCGCTGCTCTAACCGCACTCTCTCTCTGCATTCAATTTCTTTAGGCCACTGCGGAACAGATTCGACTTGCACAGATGATTTCGGACCACAACGACGCTGACTTTGAGGAGAAGGTGAAACAAGTGAGTGTGGAAAGTGAGGGTGAACCCTGACGGGAAGGCAAGATCGATGTTGAGAGTACCGTGTTGGAGGTGGGAGGGACACGGCTGGCTGCTTCCTGGATTTCCTTGGACTGGCTTGTTCCCCAGAATGCAGGGAACAGTGTTACCCTGAGAAAAGGAGGTTGTAGGTTGGCTTGTGCTGAAACAATGGTAACTCAGGAATTCCCACCCTCGGTTACTTCTCGTTGAGGGGGCGTAATGAAGCTGAGGAGGCCGGGGAGACTCCCAAACCCTGACATTCCTTTGTAGGATTTCTGATTTGGGATTCAACTTGCTTACCTCCTAAGAGATCCATAGAGATTTTGGTGCCTTCTTGGTTTGGAACACACTGACTGTGGTATTGTTTTCTCTACAGCTGATTGACATCACAGGCAAGAACCAGGATGAGTGTGTGATTGCTCTGCACGACTGCAACGGAGATGTTAACAGAGCCATCAACGTG
Source organism: Burhinus oedicnemus (assembly GCA_008921705.1). Lineage (NCBI taxonomy): Eukaryota > Metazoa > Chordata > Aves > Charadriiformes > Burhinidae > Burhinus > Burhinus oedicnemus. The sequence goes on along the minus strand of VFFE01007628.1, from coordinate 286,084 downwards.
CTGCTGGAGGGCAATCCGGACACGGTAGGATTGGGTCCTGTAAATCTGGTGAGGCCCAGTTCAGTGTAAATGCATATTTGGAGACAAGACATACAGTAATGTCTAGATAACAAGAGCCAAAATGACCGACTAGTTCTACAAGCAGCGTGTAACGTGTGATTTTGTCCTGGCTTCTTAACGCCGCTCTCTGTAGGCTTGCACAGAGTACGAGCGTGGCCAGCAGGCCCAAAGGAATAGAGGGGAAAATGCAATAAATCATTTACTTCCTATTCCTTTTGAATCCAAGCACTTTGACAACAGTACAGTGACATCTGTATAAGCTTTCACAGTGCTGTGAGCATGAAATAACTTATCTTTTCCCACGAGGCCTGAGTGACCTGTGTTAAAGGGCAGGTATGTGTCAGCTGTGGTTCCTTTCTGTTAGGGTAATGCGTTTTTGTGCCTCTGGCCCTAAAACATTTGCTTCTCAGCGATGCGCTGCCTGGCTTGCGTGCCGCTGCCCGTGCCACGTTTTTGAGGGTCTTTTTACTGTTTGTTTTCTGTGGAGTTAGGCTCGCCTGCTGTCACTCACGAAGGTGCCTGTCTCGGGCAAGCCAGAGTCAGCTCGGAGAACAAATGAGCGCTTGGTCAGGAGGAACCTTCTGCCTGATGTGCGGGATGTTCATTTTGTGACACAGACAGCAGAGACGCAGGTTCTGTTACAGCCCAGTAAAAAGCCTACAAATATCAGATCCTTCCACACTTCTGCTGATCAAACATATCCTCCCAGCACTCTGGTTTGGCTGAAGCCGACTCAACTCTTTGTAGAGTTGAGGCTTTAAGTATCATTTCAGAATATTATGCATTAGCTCACTTTTCCTCATTATTAGCCCTGAGCATAGATGGATGAGCTGGACAGCTCAGACTATATTCTGTGCAATGTAGCTGCTCCACAATATCAGGTGCTTTGCTAGCTTTGGCACCGGCCAAGTTCAGTAGAGCACATGTAAGCGTTCTTCCTTGCCTTTAGAGAGCCCTTTCTCTTGACAACTGAACAAAATGGAAAATCTTTTAGGATTGATTATGATATGATTGTGCATTGCTGAGGCAAAGCTCTGCCATGACTGTATTTTCCTCCACTTCCCTTGCAACCAGCGGCTTCCAGTTAAACGACAAACTAACTCCTGCTATCACAGCAATTGCATTTCCTAGATAAACGCGTTGCTCGTGAAAATAGCATCCAGGATAGCGTGCTGCAAACCGCGTTATGTAGCAGTACCTCCTTTATCCGAGCAGCGTGAGATGCAGGGCAAGGCACGGCTACTGCGGAAGATTTGTAGAGGCAGAAATGGAGTTGGCAGAGCAAAAACCTCCAGAGCCTGCCACTTCTCCAGCCTGCAGTGCCATGGGGGGCCTGCGGGCTGGTACCCGCAGCACTGAGCGCAGTCTGCACTGTTAATTGGTCAAAGGTCTTGGAGCTGCTTCTGGCCTGGATTCAGCTCGTGCAGCAATCCTGTAAAGGGGATTTTCTGATAAGAAACAGGCTTGCTAATTGCTCAGGTATTCACCTGCTGCTGAAGACAGCTCGCCTGCTGAGCTAGTTACTCATAATGTACCGTATTTCAAGCAGTAAAGGAGCTGGCGTGATCTTAGCATTGAGTTAGATTTGGCTTAAACTTTACAGTATTCAAAGTAAATATTTTCCTAAATTTCCTTCTGAGCCAGATACCTACGGAGAGAGACTTCAGAAGCCTTGGGTTTGAAGGCATTTTGTGCCTCTGAGTTGTTTTTGTCACTGTCCCTGCATGTTGCCATCCAAAACCAGCTGTTTACTTGTCTGCCAGTTATGTTTTCAGGTGTTTGTCAATGACTTGTGCCTATTTTTAATTGTTCTAACAGTGTGCAGCATCAGTTTAAGTGAAACCTCTGCAGACTGTCATAAAATAAACCGAGGCGGGCCCACGGCAGTAAGCTGGAGGCGTGCTTAACTTCTTAGAGTTGAACTTGGGATGACTTGACCTTGCCTGTTGGATAAATTCTGTGCCACTCCTCTCCCTGTGAGCTGCTGTTTAGGGGAGGGGGGTTGTTAAATCACTCCACATCTGAGAGAACAGCTTACCCCAAAACACTGAATGCAGAGCACTTTGGAACATTTACCTCGTTTATTCCGAGAGCTCCCCAAAACAATGACATGGTATGAAATGGCAGGGTTTGGGTTTTTTCCCCTAAACGGGGTAAATTTATCCATGCTTTGAACCTGAGTAAGTATTATGCCCACTCCGTTTAAGGGGTTTGGTAGATCTTTGCAGAAATAGAATAACTCATCTCCTGTTGCCTCAAACTGTGTGCCAGTCAGCTGTAAGAAAGCTTTCCTTGAAGGAAGAGGCTGTACTGTGTGTAGGCTGATAGACTCTTCTAAAATAAAAAAATTGGACTGGCAACCATTTTTCTGGAGACCCTCGTTACGTTCTCCGTAGCATGTTTAAATATGTGTGTATTTGCATCTTGCATTGGTCAAACTATGATTAACTTCTTTCCCTTTTGCAAACCTTCAGCATTCCTGGGAAATGGTCGGGAAGAAGAAGGGTGTCTCAGGACAGAAGGAGAGTGGACAGACAGAACCTAGTGAAGAAAGCAAAGAAAACCGGGAGAGGGATCGGGATTTCAGCAGACGACGTGGCGGGCCACCGAGGCGGGGGCGAGGTGCCAGCCGTGGAAGAGAGTGTATGGACCTGCCCTTTAATAACACCCGTAACTGTCACAGTGCGCAGCGAGGCACTTTGTGCTGCATAAAAGCTCTCAGTGAAGCTTCTTGGGCAGACGTGTCTTTGAGGAAAACCATCCGTGTGTGTGTGGCGATCTGTTTGGTGCTCCCCTGTCTGAGATGATTCCTTGGGTGATACCCTCAATACCATCAGCTTAAATAAAGGCGTTTGGGAGCGTTTGGCGGCGTGATCTCCCGCACAGCCACCGCACTTCAGTGTTTGAGGTTGGTCTTGTATCTTCCCTAAAGCAGGATGAATCTTGAAATTGTCTTTGCGTTGTTCTGTCTTGCAGTTCGGGGCCAGGAGAATGGACTAGACGGTGGTAAGAGCGGAGGAACTTCTGGAAGAGGCACAGAAAGAGGGAGACGGGGCCGTGGCCGAGGCCGAGGTACACATGGGATTTGAGGTCAGAGTGGGAGGAGAAGAATTGCGTCAGCGTATCTATCTCCTCTGTGAGGTTTGAAAGCCTCTTTTAGGGGAGGGTTTGCCAAACTGAAAATAAGCATTTGATTTTTCTGTTCTTATGCTTACGCCAAGTGCCTACACGTTGCTTCCCCACCTTAAGCATGCTAGAAAAAGCATCTAGTTCTTGCATCCCATGGAGTTGAAAAAAATAGGGCTTTGTTGTGTAAAGGTAGGAAGTTAAAAAAAACAAGGGGAGAATTTGGCAGGTGGGCCAATGGCTCGTTAGCAACAGAATCTGGATCCTCCTCGTTCTTGCACACGTGTCTCTGAGCACCATTGCTGTGTAGACGCTTGGCTTGGCTTTTAAATACTCAGTGGCAGATATTAATTTTTGCACAAAATCCGTGCTGCTCAGGAATTGTTGCTGAGGACACACACTGCAGAAATCAGAACCTGGGGTCCAGTATTTATGGTTTGTGCCAGCTGGAAACCTCATCTGAGCCTGGAATTGTGCATCGCTAATTATACCGCCAGCCAGTTGAGGTCGTTCCCATACATATAAAGACACTGCTGGAAATCCCATCAGCTCGGGAAGATCCTCACCACTTTCATATTCCGGGCATCAGAAATCCATATGTTGTTCAAATATGTCTTTTCCCAGTGATGCAGAGCCAAGAGAGGCGCTCAGCAGTGTGTGTGTGTATATTTTACAGGTGGCTCTGGAAGGCGAGGGGGAAGATTTTCTGCCCAAGGCATGGGGTAAGTTTCACGGGTACAAACCACAGCAAAAATAAAAGTCTTTGTGCGTGAATAGTACTGTTTGCTTCAGTCATTTGTGTTCTGATTTTCCTTTTTTTGTTAATAAAGCCAAAACTGCATCATGATAACTTAAATTTGGAACGGCCGGTGTAGCTGAAGCATCCCTCTGCTGAGAGAACTGTCTTCCGAGACTCTTTGAGATGTGTCATGGTCTGAATAAAATCAGTTGCTTTTAAAGTGCTTAGGGAGAGGGAGTAAAAATTTCCATCCTTATATTTCTTGCAGAACTTTCAACCCGGCTGACTATGCTGAGCCGGCCGGCACGGATGAGAACTACGGGAATAGCAACAACAACACATGGAACAACACTGGCAGCTTTGAGCCGGATGATGGAACAAGTAAGTGGTCTTCACGCATGTGTTGGTTCTTCTGTATTTAGTAAGTGGATTTTGTGTCCATCCAGTTGCACTGAGGAGGTTCTGGGTAGGGCTTTGGCTCAGGGATGGAGGAACGGGTTGTTGGTTCCGAGGTGGATTTCTGTGACCTTTGCATCTGTTAGGGTGACCACGTTGGAAATTGGGAGCTGGACGATTGTTCTGGTGTGAGTTTGTGCATGCCCCAACAGAGACACAGGAGCACTTGCCTCCCTTTGTTTTCCAGCAGAAACCATGCTGCCTCTTTGGAAAAGTTTTTTTTTTTTTTTTTTTTTATAAACTGTAGTGTGATAAACACATGCAAGTTGTCCTGATATTTGGTGCATCCTCCAGGGAATATTACTTGGAGCTCAGGTGTCTTGCTTTTCATTTCGGTATGGGGAGCATTCTCTCTTTCATGGTCATCGTCCTCAAAATGCTGTAGGATGAGACCTGGTTACAGAAAGCTAGCCGAAAAGAAACCTTCATCGCTTCCCTGTTTGAAGCAAATGTCTCTTCACTGATCTGCCCTTGCGCATTCTCTTGCTTTGGAAAAATGGTACTTTTTTTTGTTTTGTTTCGAGTATGCACACAAATGAACTCAGATTTTGCAGTGTGATAACTGGACAGAGTCGCAAGGGATGATCCTTAATCGTAAGTAGTCTATTTGTGTGGGTTTTTTAAGAATGTTTTGGTTTTTGGGTTTTTTTTTTATGGAGCAGTCTTGCACCAGTGTGAAGTCAAACTATTTTCCCATGATTTTTGAGCATTCAAGTAAATACCACGTCTCGGTTGTAAGAAGCATTCACAACCATATTAATGCTGCTTTAGGTCACTTCCATGTTTCTTGTATTTGCTGAAAAACTGGTAGCTTTGGAAAGAGACAAATAAAGTACTGTGAACTGTGATAGTGTAGGCTTTTTTTGGTCGGTTTGCGTTTTAGTGGTTGGTTTTTGTTTTCAGAAAATGGCTCTTTTGAAAGGGGAAAAAAAACTATGGTTTTGTAAAAGACTAGTAGATTGAGTGACCGTCTTCTTGCTGACTGAGAAATGGAGTTTTAAATACCAGCGGGAGCAGTGTAAGCATGTGTTAAGCGCAGTGGCTACGCTCGTCTCTGGAGGAAAAAGGGATGGGCGTGGATGAGCTCTGTGTGCTGGACGTTTAACTGTCTAGTCTGCACAGGCTTCTGTGTGGGTTTGGGGTTTTTTTCTGTGTTGGTGTTTTGTGGAACAAAGCGGGTTAGAGTGTGGTTGGGGCGGAATTGAAGCTTTGTCTGATGGAACAACTCAGATTTGCTCTAGTGCTACAACGCAGCTGTAAAGTTTATCGTGCAACTATGCTGTTTACCTGTGTCGTGCGTGGTCGTTTTGTTTCCATTTTAGTAGCCACAGGCATCTCTTTAAATTAACAGTATCCACAGGTACAATGTGACTGGTGTACATGGGGGCAATGAAACTCACCTTCACTTCTCTAAGTCAAAATTTCACTGGTTGTCTTTCTTTTCTTTTTTTTTGTTTCAGGACTTGATTTCATTGGGGGTGAGGGGTCAAATTATCCCCGAAAATTTGACACTGCTCCTGGTACGATACATCCAGGTGCACTAACTGCCCCGGATACCTTTACTTTATAGCTTTTTTAAAAAAAACTGAAATATCTGTGGATATGTCATTCTTCTCTCTCTTAATTTGTTCATTTTAATGAATATTTGACGTTTGTTCTGACTGTGCTTTTACTAATGCTGACACCTTGAATGTAAATTGGGAGAGGTTAACCCAAATTCTTGTGGATTGTATAAATTTTAACTTCAGCCACTGCTTCTCGGTACCCAGAGCAGCTCCGTGTCCACAGCACTGATGACAGAGTATCCCACCCGAGGGGAGGAAGCGTGAGGCAGCTTAGTCGTGTTCTGCTTGTCTCACAGAAAGCTGTGACTTGCCCGTTGTCCCCATCCCGTTTCCTCGGCGCCACGGTTCGGTTCTGCAGCGATCGCTTCGCTGGCCTCCTCGCTACGTTTCTGCTTAGGGTCAAAACGCTGCTGCAAGGGGAATTAGTCTGGCTAAACTATCTCAGCCCTTTGCCTCTGCTTACGGCTGCTTCTGGGTGAGTGATGTGCTTGATGGCTGCTTTGGCATGCTCCTGCTGCCCGGCTGTTCTTCACCTGAGCAGACGTACCCTGCAGTTGAAGATGATGGTGGATTTTGAGATGACCGGGATGTTTGATGGCAAAGCCATTCAGTGCCTGGCCACTTTATTTCCTGCTCTTACACCTTTATGCCTTACGAAGCCAAGAGACACCCATGAGATGATCTAATTTGCCTTTTACCTACTGAATCCCATGGGTGTCCGTAATGAGACCAAAATCGTGTTTGACTAATGTCTTCTCCATCCAACCTGAGGTGTGGACGTTGAGGCTACGGGCCCTTCTGAAGGAGCTTGTGACATTGCTCCTGAAGGTCAGGACAGGAGGAGGAGTGTTGAGGCTGTAGACTCTCTCTCGCAGGGGCCCGGAGGCAGACCTACTTGGAGTGCTTTTGTTGCTTTGGAGCATCTTGTAGTTCTCCTCTCTGGCTTAATCTTTAACTCCCGCAGGCAGCACAAGGCCATCTGCTCCGGTGCTGCCATTATATTTTTGCCACGCTTTGGCTTTGTTTGGATTGACATTCCTTTGAGGTGCAGAATCGGGGGGGTTTGGGGTCTGTCACCCGTCCAGGCTGGGGCATCAAGCACATATCCGGTCATTGAGACAGCGGCAGACCACCTGATGGGCTGCAGCAGGAGCAAGCTGGTTGCTCATCTCCCATTTTAAAATTAAGAGATAGTGTATTTGGTGCAGGGAAGGAATCCTGAAGACACAATGGGTTTTTTTTTCTCCAGCACATTCATATTCGCAAGCGCCTGTTGACTTTTAATTTTATTTTTTCCCCTTTTCCTGGTTTGAGGAGCTCGAAGACCAGCAACTCTTGGAAGGGCTTCCTTAAAGCAGAAAGGAGGGATTGCTCTTCAGAAGACGACACTTCTGAAACAGTGTTAGAAGTGTCAGGGCGCTGCTTGGGTTGCAGCTCTCCTCTTTGGAGGAGCTCGATGGAGAGCGATACACTCGGTTTCTTTAAAAAAATCTAAACACACTGTGCTGGTTAGGAGGCTTTCTGGAGCTTTTCTGGCAAATGCCCGGTTCTACATTGCAGGTCTTTGGTTTTCTATCTGTCCCTTCGTGTGCAAGGAGCACAAACCGTGCTGAACAGGTGTCTGGTACTCGAGAAGTAGACTTGCCAGGAAAGCCCCATCAATGGCTGCTCTTCATCTGCAGGATTGCCTTCTGCTTTTCGTGCTGCTTTGCTTTTCTCCTCACTTTCCCCAAGCGAGCAAGACTAAGAGAGCCCCATGCCGTGTTCCTACAAGCACAAACTTCTTGGGGCAAGTCTCCTGGCTTCCTGCTCTCCCCTGCCAACCGCAGCTGACCCAGGTACCTCCAGCTCACGCTTCACCTCTTGGGTAGGGCTTGAGCTGGTAGGTTCTTTCTGATCCATGAAAATCTGGAAAGGAGCCTTCCTGCTACTGCTGTGAGGGCACAAAAAAAAAATCTGAGGAACGGTGGAATCTGGGTTTTTAAAGCCCAGATGTGTTTTGCATTGAATGTGTTGAACTCCTCCTGATGCTTCTGTCTGGGGAGCAAGGGGTAGAGTAGTGTGCCTTGGGACTCCTGGCACTCAGCGAAGTCATGTATGTATTAATATCTGTATTTCTAACTCGAATATTGGGGGAAAAAAAAAAAATCCAGGAAGGCTTCTTGAATGGGCTCCACTTGCCAGGCAAAACAAAATACCCAACAAAACAACATGGGGAGGGAAAAATTCACTGATAATATACTTATTTCATAATTAAAGTGCATATGGGAAGATCTGTGTTCTTCCCCCCAAAATCTCAGCAAGCCTGATAGTGTCCTGCAGAAGAATCTGCGATGTTCTTGTTCCCACATACTATGTTTTTATGCTGTAGAAGGCTTTTGGCTTATAAAAGGGCTGATGCCAACTTGTTCCGTCCTTGTAAATGTCTCCAGGATTAACCCTGTTGGCTGTGTCATGTTTTGTTGATCTGGTTTGCATGGGCTGAGAACAAGCCACGCAAAACGCGGCTGTTTTTACACTCTTGATTTTTTTTGGGACGTAAAATGTTGCCGCCCTCCTCCCACATCAAATTTTAAGTTGTCTAATGGATTCGGAAGTTGCCACGTAAAATCCAACGTACTGAGGTTAAACTGTGATGGAAGTGAGGGGTGGAACAAGTTGAAGATGCAGCCGGGCAAAACTCTTTTTTTTCCGGTAAATTTTGCTCTCTTACAAATTGCGCTATGCTGGATGATGGCTGAAATCTCATGTTTTTCTCCCTGATGTTTTAAACTACTCACTTTGAGCATATTTCTGAAATTGGTCACAGAAAATGCGTGGATTGCTTAATCCCTTAAATTTTCCTTTCTGATTCCCCTTTGCCTGTGCCCAGGAGCTCCTGGTGCAGGGACTTTTCAATGGTTTTTGCGGGGAGGAGGGGGCGGAAAAAGAAAAAGACGAACCACGCAAATGGTTCAGCTGTCCCTGGGTTTTACAGAAGCTTCAGGTTTAACTGGGTGGTGAGGTCCTGCACAAGAGCTGGCAGGAAGCCCCCGAAGGAGGTGCTCTGTCCGAGCTGCTGGGGTAACACTAACTGCTCCTCTATGCAGAAACTTGCAGCTACCGCAATACAAGGGGAAATCAGGAAAAATGGCACAAGGAGGCTGGGGACGATGCCGGGACTTCCTTGCCAAGCTCAGCTTCCCTGTTCGGTGTCGGGGTGTGTGCGTTGCCCTAGCTGCCGGCCCAGCGGTCCCTCTCTTTCGGCCCAGCCTGCCCCGAGCAAGGCTGAGGCATTGCGGTACCTTGCCCATGAATCGTGGGTTGGGGTTCAACTGCTTTAACTTGTCTGGTTGGCAAATAGAATTCCTCTCGGCTGCTTGCAAAGCTCCCCTGGCTCTTGGAGGTAGAGCTTTGATGCATGCGTAACTTCTCTACCTGTTGTTATCCTTGTAGGTGCATGGAGGGCAGCGACAGAAGAATGGGGCACGGAGGACTGGAATGAAGATGTAGGTACTCTCCAATCCCCTCTCCTCCACGCGTCTGCCTGCCGGCTGCTGTCCCGTTGTACACACACAGCTAGGAGAGGAGCGCAAAACCCATCTTCCCCAAACTATGGGCATAGCCCAAGCCAGGCTCCCAATTCCGGGAGCTGTGACAAATAAGTAAACGTCACTACTTCTAGAGTACACGTGTAGTAGAGCTTATTGTAGGAGCCCAAGACAGGAAGAGATCTCCTGGGGCATCGAGTCTGGTCCTCTCGTTTCCTGCAACTGCATGATTGAATTCTTCCATAAACTAGCCTGACTCCACAAAAGATTCTTGCTCCGTTCCTCTGGTGGAGTGGCAGTTTGGGAAGGTTTGCCTCTGATCCACACCACGTGCCGTGGAGGAGGCAGCAGCGGTTTCGTGCATGTCACGTGCTTCTGCTGGTCCTTGTGATTTGGATTGAAGAGAAGCTCTTGGCTTTACCTTCTGACTGGCTCTTTGGCACGTCTCGCTGCTTTTTGTTCTGTACCTGGCATCTCCTTCAGGGGAGAATGGACACTGTTATCACCTGTTCTTAATCCCTCTGTATCAGTTTCTTCTGAAATGGGCTTCAGTCCCTCTCTGAATCAAGGGAGAACTTCTATTCTTGCAGATGAGAGCAGGGTTGAGCTTTTTTAGTAGTATTATTAGTTTTGCATGCTCATTTTTGTTAAGCCTACAGACACGAAGGGAAGGGTTTTGCTTTCCAGGCACCGTCTGAAGGAAGCACTCCTGCTGTGTTTGGAGACGCAAGCAGCTTCTCTGTCTGTTCAGTCAGGTCTCTGCTTGAAGAGAGCCTTTGATAGCCCTTCTTGCCTTCGCTGTTTGTGATAATGCTCCCAGGGGTTCCTGATTTTGTTTTTCAAACTCTTGCAGTTTAGTTGCTGGCAGCTCCTTAGTCTGGAATAAAAGCTGTTCATATTCAGATATGTTCCGGGCTAAACATGAGCTGGCAATGTGCGCTGGCAGCCCAGAAAGCCCCCCGCATGCCGGGCTGCATCCCCAGCAGTGTGGGCAGCAGGGCCAGGGAGGGGATTCTGCCCCTCGGCTCCGCTCTGGGGAGACCCCCCTGCAGTGCTGTCTCCAGCGCTGGGGCCTCGGCACAGGAGAGACATGGACCTGCTGGAGCGGGGCCAGAGGAGGCCCCCGAGATGCTGGGAGGGCTGGAGCCCCTCTGCTGGGAGGCCAGGCTGGGAGAGTTGGGGGGGTTCAGCCTGGAGAAGAGAAGGCTCCGGGGAGACCTTCCAGTGCCTCCAGGGGCTCCGGGAAAGCTGGGGAGGGACTCTGGATCAGGGAGTGGAGCCAGAGGACCAGGCGCAATGGTTTGAACCTGAAAGAGGGCAGATTTAGGTGAGATATTGGGGGGAAATTGTTGGCTGTGAGGGTGGTGAGACCCTGGCTGGGGTTGCCCAGAGCAGCTGTGGCTGCCCCATCCCTGGAGGTGTTCAAGGCCAGGTTGGACGGGGCTTGGAGCAACCTGGTCTGGTGGGAGGTGTCCCTGCCCAGGACAGGGGGGCGGAACTGGATGAGCTTTAAGGTCCCTTCCAACCTAAACCATTCTATGAAATCACAGGTGGTCATTAAACCTCCCCTTCATTCGTTTTTGAGCAGTTATTTTCCTTTCTATAGTTGAAATAGATCTGTTGGTCTCTGATTAGATCATCCAGGTGAGACCAGGATCATTGGAAGCTTAACTATGGGTCTGAAGCTTTTTTCTTGGACTTCTCTAGCAATGCTAACACCTACCTGTGCAGTGGGTTTTGCAGATCAGTGCTGCGTACCATCAGTTCAGAGCATGTGTCTAAGACCCCAGCAGGCCTGGTGAATTTGTGGACTACAGGAAATTGGTAGAAGGATTTGGGATTTTGTTTGTTTTTGTTTTTGTTTTTGTTTTTTTCCACTGGCAGGCGATTTGTGCACTTGCCTGAGAAGAAACAAATGGTATAGAAGCTGATTCTGATGGGAGCCAAATGTTAGAGAAGTTTAAGTCTAAACACTTGAATTTCTTGAATCATTCTGTGGCTGTCTCAAACGTTTGTGGGCTTTACTTGGAGTCCTGAGATGCTGTTCTCACTTTTGGATTCTTTTCTCCTTTTTTATCTTTCAGCTGTCTGAGACAAAGATCTTCACAGCCTCCAACGTGTCTTCAGTGCCTCTGCCTGCCGAGAATGTGACAATCACAGCTGGACAGAGGTGATAACCCATGGCAATGCTCTTTGCGTGGGAAGAGTGGCACACAAGTCCCAGAGCAATTTGCCATCTCAGACTAAACCTTGCCAGCTAGCTAAAATGCAGCGGCTCTGAATAAGACGAGATGGATTTAAATCGAAAAGTTGATTTAGGGGTTTCCGGGTCCTAATCCTGGATTAGAGTTTTCCTAGGCTCTGCTGCTGGTTCTTCTGATTTGGGGGCATTTTGCTGTGTTAAATTAATGGAAGACGTGCTTTAAAATAGAAGGCCATCCAGACTCTTGCTTGGTCTGTCCTTTTGAGGTTGCTACTGGCAGTTGTGAGTTAATGTTCTGCAGATTCATTAATTTGTAAAGTGAAAGCTATAAATTTTGAGGCTGGAGGTAGAATCCCGCTGTAATGGAAGTGAGGGGTGTGACAGAGCTCTTGCTAATCTCGGCGGGTTATCTTCTTTCTTTACTCAGAATCGATCTTGCAGTCCTGCTAGGAAAGACACCCTCTTCTATGGAGAATGAGTCAACAAACCTGGAGTCATCCCAGGCTCCTTCCCTGGCCCAGCCGCTGGTGTTCAGCAATTCCAAGCAGAGTGCTATATCCCAGCCTGCCTCTGGTAACTCCTTCTCTCACCACAGCATGGTAAGGAAATACTCATCGGTTTTGGCAGGTGCTGGTTTTCCTGATGTTCTCTGTCTGCATTTGGGCAATATGGGAAATAACGGTTCTGACACCTGCTCGCTTCTTGTGGGTGGCGGAGTCCTCTGCTTGGACGATATGCCAGTCTACTCTAAATACGGAGGCGTGAAGTCCATTTCTTAGAAATAATTGGGATAACTCCACCACTGTTGCCCTTGTCGCACTTGCAACACATGCTTCTTTCCTGCTCAGAGGAAAGGAAAAGCTCTTGCAGTCCAGGGCTTGCAAATTCAACAGTTTGAGAAGTGGGACCGGTTGGGAGTTCGGTGGGGGATGAAATGCTGGCATCTGCTGACAGGTGAAGGAAGGAGGGACGTGCACAGATCTGGGCAGATGCTTCTTTGTGTAACTTCAGCAAAAGACATCAAAATTGCGTGCTTAACGGTGAGATAGTTCAGGCAGGATTTTCAAAACCACCTTGACTGTAAAGCCAAGTTCTCCTGGTGGCTGTCTTTTTTTAGTGCAACCAGATGCATGTGAATAATTTAGTACATTTTTGAAGGTCCTATCTGTTAACTTTCTTTGTAAGCCTCCATGACACTATAAAATGCCATGGGTCGGGCAGCAGATAAGTGTACCTGCGCTCACATGCGATAAAGGCTGTGGGAGAAGTACGAGCTCTCCTTGCCAGCAGTGTCTGTGTGCATCTGGAGCTCAAGAGTGTTTGGCTGAGGCACCCAGTGAGAAGCAGCAGAGTACAGTGCGTTCAGGCTTACGTTAAAAGATATATCTGTCCTCTGAGCCAAGTTCCAAGCCAAGGGAGACATTGACTTTGTTATTTCCTTGCTGAAATTGCAGGTGAGCATGCTGGGGAAAGGGTTTGGAGATGTCGGGGAGGCCAAAGGCAGCAGTACCACAGGTTCTCAGTTCCTGGAGCAGTTCAAGACAGCCCAGGCTCTGGCTCAGCTGGCTGCTCAGCACACCCAGCCTGGTGGGAGCACCACTGCCTCTTCTTGGGACATGGGATCCACTACGCAGACCTCGTCTCTCGTGCAGTATGGTAAGGAAAAGCAGCATGGCTCCCCAAAGGGGAGTGTGCTCTCCCAGAACTGCAGAAACGCGCCGCAAGCAGCGGCGTGAGGGATTCAGTGGAGGGCCAGATCACAAGTTCATAATCAAGCCAACTGCTGGAGAAATTAAAAGAACCGTTGGGTGCAAGTTTGTGAGAGTAAAATGTAATAGCGCATGTGAGTCTTTTGCTGTTCCTTCTATACTTAGAGCAGTGGAATCTGTCTGCCTCTTGATCATTCCAGCCAGCTTCAGGGCCAGGGATCTGGCGTTCCCGAGACCCTCACAGTGTGCAGAACCTACTTGGTGCTGTAAAGCTGTGTAACAGAGAAGGGGTCCTGAAAGTGAGCACCTCTGGAGAATAGTTCCTGAATATGGACACTTGTCAGTCTCGTCTCACTGCTGACCTGATGTTATCTTTTAAAGAAATTCAATTCTGGTGACTGTTAAAATGCCAAGAGGTAGCTCTACCTCTGGACTGGCATAAGGGAATAAACAGTGATTAAGAGAGGTTCCTGCTTTTTAGATGAGATGCTGAGCCCTGCTGTGGTCAAGTACTAGTGCCATTTCTTTCAGCTTGTGCGTTTTATTTCTTGCTGTAGGGAGATGGCTCTAGTTCAAATCTAAGCCGAAGAAAAATCGAGCCCTGTCCTAGTAATAGTGTTGGCAGCTTCTGAGCTTTTCAGACAAGGAGCCACAGAGGAGAGTCAGAGAGAATAGGAGTAGTTTTTTAATAAGCTGCGGTAAGGCTTAGGCGAAGGAGGAGGGCGGTGCGGTTGTGCAAAGACCTGAGGGTGGGCAGCCTCGAGCAGTGGTGTTGCTTGGAGGATACGCAGTACTTGCAGGGGAAAGAGCAGACAGTGACATGCAGCAGTGTTGGCAGAGAGAGGGAAGGAAGCAGCGTCGGACCCGTGCAGGTTTCTGACATGCAGTGCCTCCGCACAGGGGACTCTGAAGTCCAGCTTTTCTTGGAGGGTGGAGGCCTTGTGCTGTGCAAGTTCACTTTGTCCTGTAGGGGTGGTGGAAGGAGCTGAGGGGAGAAAGGCTTAAAAGGCTCGAAGTTGATGGTGCTGAGAGCTCGGGGCTGGGAGTGGAGATGCTGGAGTTCTCTGCTCTCTGATTCTTGTAGGCTCCAGGAGGAGTCATAGTGTGAAATGATTTTGTTTTTCTTAATGCTAAGAAGTGTCAGAACTTGATTTAAATTTTAAGGAAGCAAATCCTTGTAACTCCACTCTTGTCTCCCCCGGTAGATCTCAAGAACCCAGCGGACTCTTCCGTGCATAGTCCCTTCACTAAGCGTCAGGCCTTCACATCAACTTCAACCATGATAGAAGTGTTCATGCAGGAGAAACAACCTGTGGTGACTGCCTCCACAACCGTGCCGGCACCCCCTTCCTCGCCGCTGCCCAGCAAAACCAATCCTGTTCCCCAGATGTCCCCAGGATCCTCGGACAACCAGTCCTCCAGTCCCCAGCCAGCACAGCAGAAGCTGAAGCAGCAAAAGAAGAAAGCATCGTTAACATCAAAGGTGCAGATCAATGATGGGGAAGGAGGTGTTGTGTTGTGTTAGAGCTGCAGAAAAGTCCATTTGGGCTGGTGAGGGGAAGGGCTGGGCTTTGCCTTCCTGCTGTTAGCATTGGGTGTTTGTGGGGGTGTCGGAGAAAAGCTTGCCTGCCTGGGTTGAACAGTGTAATTCAGAGGATTCAAGCCTGTAACTACCGTCATGTGCTGGGAAATGTGGATACTAAACTCATTTTCCGTGCTGACCCCAGGGAGTGATTGACCCTTTCTGTTGTTCCTCCCTTGCAGATTCCTGCGCTTGCGGTGGAAATGCCTGGCTCAGCAGATATCTCAGGGCTAAACCTGCAGTTTGGGGCGTTACAGTTTGGTTCGGAGCCTGTTCTCGCGGAGTACGAATCGACGC
This sequence comes from Burhinus oedicnemus, assembly GCA_008921705.1. Lineage (NCBI taxonomy): Eukaryota > Metazoa > Chordata > Aves > Charadriiformes > Burhinidae > Burhinus > Burhinus oedicnemus. The sequence continues at coordinate 270,817 of VFFE01007628.1, read as the reverse complement.
CCACAACGAGCACCGCTGTTAGCCAATCTCAAAGCAGCCTGTACACCAGCACGGCTAGGTGAGGACCAGGCGCGAAGGAAGGGAACGATTAATCCAAGCAGGTAGCTTTAGAAGGTAGCTGGTCCCGTGGGCTTTAGTTATGCTGCATACTAGTAGACCCTTTCTGACTGTGCCGTGGTCACAAAGGGGGGACAACGTATGCAACAGCAAAGGGTGAGTTGCCAGCAGGCTCATTCGGGCAGCTCTATGACTGATTGGCCTGTGGTACTTACACAGAACGCAGACGTTTCCTGCTGCCATTAAACTGTGTTGCTGGAAACTCAGGAGGGGAATCCCCAGCGCAACTGTTCCTTGTCCCTGATGAACAGATTCTGCCTGCGTTGTCCTGCTTTTTGCCTGGCAAACCAGGACGCAGTGGAGTAGGTGTATCTACGGTGTTGACGCCTTGCCAAAGCCAAGTGTTCCTGTCTTCTGTTAGAATCATGGAATAGTTTGGGTTGGAAGGGACCTTTAAAGCCCATCTAGTCCAACCCCCCTGCAATAAGCAGGGACATCTTCAAGTAGATCAGGTTGCTCAGAGCCCCTGTTGGGCTGACCCTTAGTATCTGGCCAGTCCCTTGAGTGCTGGGACCTGAGCGGTGGCAGCTCATGGAATGTCACCTAGAGCACAGCAGTGTCAGGCAAGGCTGCAGCTCGGTGCCAGCATCCTCCCGTGGTCGGGCTAGCCCTTGTCTGGGTACGTTTCTCTGCTTGGTTTGCTTGGCTGCGTTGTGTGGTGCCTTTATGCTGATGCTCGGGGCTCTTTATTTTGAAGATTTGAAATGAAGAGCCTACAGTCTGGGTCAGCAGCTTACAGCAGGGCTGTTTTGGAGGAAAATATTAAACTGCTTTTCTCTCTCTCTTTTTTTTTTTCTCTTTTTTTTTTTTTTCCTTCACTTTGTAGTGAATCTTCATCCACAATTTCGTCCAATCAAAGCCAGGAGTCTGGTTACCAGAGCGGCACAATACAGACAGCAACGTTTACCTCCCAGAACAGCGCTCAGGGACCACTGTACGAACAGAGATCCACCCAGACGAGGCGATATCCAAATTCAATCTCCTCCTCGCCCCAGAAAGATCTGACCCAGGCCAAGGTAGGAAAATAGCTTTGCTCGCCCTTTGTGCTGAGTAAGCATAGCGTGTGAAGCACTGTGTTGGGGGAAGCTAAGTGGTTTATCAAGTGTTTCTGCAATCCTCCAGCCTCACCATGTGGCTCGTGGACTCTCGTGAGAGCTTTCTTCTGGCTGCTGCGAGAACATTTAGTTATGTTACTTACCTGGGGCTGGGCCAGTGGGGTTAACAGCGGTTAAGTTGATTGCAGGCCATGTGTCGTGTCACGTATAATTACCCTGCTGCAGAGTGGCATTCAGGCTAAGGATTTATTTTTGTGTTAAGGATTTGATTTTTGCAAGCTGCACGCAAGTTCAGTAACATCAATTTTGGCTAATGAATTTGTGTCTAACTACCAGCAGCAGAGAAACTTCTTGCACTGCTTTCTCAAATATGCGGCTGAGGGTCATGCTGGCACTGGGCTAGCTGACCTTGGGACCGACCCCGACACAGTCTGGCGACATGCGTTGGTAGCACGCCTTTTTCACAACTGAGGAGGGGGTGTGGGAGGGGGCTGACACTAAATCTGCCTCTGGAAATCAGCAGCTGTAATCCCCACCACTCTCTTTTTCTCTTCTTCCTCAGAATGGTTTCAGTTCTGTACAACCCACGCCATTACAAACCACACAGGCCGTTGAAGGTAAGAGTCTGTCGGTGCAGTGGGTGTCCTCAGTCTCTTGTACTACTCGTATTCTTTGCTTTGGATTAAAAGCTTTAGCTGTGCTAATATCAAGTCCTTTCTCTGCTGGACTAATTGCTACCACTCAGATTATTTGCTCGCCTTGAAATGTTCAGCTTTCTGCTGATGGATCCATGAGATCCTTGATGAGTCACTCCCTGATGACAATAATTTACTCAGACTTGTTTGTGAAAGGCACCTCATCTGTAGGTCTTGAAGCTCTTTGCAGAGCCGGTGGTGGTGGTGGGGTAAAGTGAGACGTAGAACACAATCACGCTGTCACAAATGTGTAACTGGTTGGCAGCAGTGAGGGAAGCCCAAGATCTCCCTGCTCCTCTAGCTGAGCCTTTGCTGATCGTCACTACTGAATTGCCCTCCAGGAGCTGCCGGTAGCTGCCCCTAACCCAAAGCTTTTGTTCACAGGTGCTACAGGCCCCGCGGTGAAATCCGATTCCCCCTCTGCTCCCAGTATCACGCCTCTCAGCGATGGGGTATCTGCATCGTCCTTGCTGACGACAGCCAGCCAACACTCAACAGCTCTGAGCAGCCTGAGCCACAGTGAGGAGCTCCCCAGTACGACCACCGCCCAACTCAGCAGGTGAGCGAGCGTGGCGGGTGGATTTCGAGAGAAGCAGAACGAGAAGCAGGGATCTGTAGTAGACATCAAAGTCTGCCTCGTGCAGTGGGGAAGACTGAGATGACTCATCCCATCCGAGTAGATGGGGAATGGGATCTGGCCTGGTGCCACCAGTGGTGACTCTCGCACCTTGGCTTGACGACCTTTTATTCCTCCTTCCGCAGTACGTTACCCACCCAGCAGAACAGTCTGTCCTCATCGACATCCTCTGGGCGAACGTCAACTTCAACTCTTCTGGTGAGTCTTAAGTGTGCTCTAGTGCTGTGCACCCCCATTCCTGCTCAGCTTGGAGAGCTCTGCGGGTCTGCCCGACCTTGGGTGTGCGGCCAGCAGGGTTGGCAGTTGTGACAACCAGCAGCCTGGCAGCTCCTGTCCTGCTGGAGTTTGGGTGTTACGTGGAGAGAGGGCGGAGGGTTAGGTCGGAACACTGTCTGTGCACCCCTGGCTCGAGGCTTTTGACGCCCTGCCTGTTTCAAACATAACAGTGGATGCTGTTATGTGCTTGCAGTGCAATAAAGCAACGTGCGCTGGCAGCCCAGAAAGCCCCCCGCATGCCGGGCTGCATCCCCAGCAGCGTGGGCAGCAGGGCCAGGGAGGGGATTCTGCCCCTCGGCTCCGCTCTGGGGAGACCCCCCTGCAGTGCTGCCTCCAGCGCTGGGGCCTCGGCACAGGAGAGACATGGACCTGCTGGAGCGGGGCCAGAGGAGGCCCCCGAGATGCTGGGAGGGCTGGAGCCCCTCTGCTGGGAGGCCAGGCTGGGAGAGTTGGGGGGGTTCAGCCTGGAGAAGAGAAGGCTGCGGGGAGACCTTGGAGCCCCTTCCAGTGCCTCAAGGGGCTCCAGGAAAGCTGGGCAGGGACTCTGGATCAGGGAGTGGAGCCAGAGGACCAGGGGCAACGGTTTGAACCTGAAAGAGGCAGATTTAGGTGAGATATTCGGGGGAAATTGTTGGCTGTGAGGGTGGTGAGACCCTGGCCGGGGTTGCCCAGAGCAGCTGTGGCTGCCCCATCCCTGGAGGTGTTCAAGGCCAGGTTGGACGGGGCTTGGAGCAACCTGGTCTGGTGGGAGGTGTCCCTGCCCAGGGCAGGAGGGTGGAATGAGGTGATCTTTAAGGTCCCTTCCAACCCAAGCTGTTGTATGATTCTTTTGATCCTGTAGCAGCTTTCAAGCACTGCAGAGTTGCAACCAGATGTCAGATGGCGTGTCACTGTTCAAACGTATGTACTGCTGGAGCTCCTGCAGTACAGAGCCCCCTGGGTATTGGCTTCTGCAGCAGAATAAATCTCCCTACCACAAATACAGTGTTCAGCCCTGCTTCTCCCAGCAGACAGACATGTTGGGACACAGCCACACGAGAGGCTTGGAAGCATTAGGGGTTGGCTGCTATCAGGACTTTGGACTTAAGCCAGATGCAGAGCAGGTTTCTCTGTAGCCTACAGCAGCCGAGTTCATTGCAGGCTCTCGGGAATGTCTGGGTGCAGATAAAGCCACGCAACATTTTGCGTAGAATAGAATAGAATCATTTTGGTTGGAAGGGACCTTTAAGATTATCAAGTCCAACCGTTAACCTAGCACTGCTTAGACAGCGTCCAGCAATATTTCTGCACGCAATTACATCTGCCTGGTCCCGTAACTCTCTTCCCTTCCTTCCCTAGCACACAAGTGTGGAGAGTGAAGCAAGCCTCCATTCTTCTGCTAGCACTTTCTCCACCTCCTCCAGCACGGTGTCAGCCGCCCCACCAGTCGTAAGCGTTTCATCCAGTCTCAGCAGTGTCAGCAGCTTGGGCCTCAGCCTCAGCAGTAACTCCACGGTGACGGCCTCAACTCGCAGCTCCGTTGCAACAACATCAGGTACTTTCCTGGGTGTTGCTAAACAGGAGGAGGGTGTTGGGGGCTGAGAGATACAGTTTCTGCTCTTTGCTTCACTGTGGAACTTTTCCTTTCTCTTCGTTTGTCAGGAAAAGCCCCTCCCAATCTCCCTCCTGGAGTCCCACCGTTGTTGCCTAATCCGTACATCATGGCTCCAGGGTTGCTACACGCCTATCCGGTGAGTGGGATGATCGACTCTTTGCAGTTGTGTCATGCCAGTAGATCCCTCCTAGCTCTGTCTCCAGCTAGCAGGGAGGGATGTAGTACAGTAGGGAAACCAGAAACTGTCACATCAGCGCAGCATGACTGCCTTGGATGGGAGGAGTTTGAACCTGCTGTTTTCCATAAAACAGTAGCAGAGGAAATCCATGTGCCCGTGGGGGTAAATGTCATGATTCTGGTCACCTGAGAGCAGATTCTGTCTGCCTGTTCCCTGTAGCCTCCCCAGCCTTTGGGGAGCAACAGCCCTCGGTCAGAGCATGGCTCATGGAAGTGTGGAGCTGTGTTAGCAACGTGATATGACAAAGACCAAACAGTCAAAAAAAGTGTGGCAACCGCCACATCTAGTGGCATGTCACAGCCCTCTTCTGAAGGCGAAGACTGATTCTGGTGTTGGAATAATTTCTAAAGTAAAATTGTCGAGCGCCTTTGTGGTCTGGAGCAGCAGTGCTAGGCGTTGGTGCTCCCTCTTCGTTTGAGCAGCTCATAAAAATACCCTTGGCAGTGTCAGTCTTGCAGTAGTGAACGCTGGCTGCCTGCGCCTAGGTAATTGCGTAGCCTCTGATTGTCTGCTTCTGGTTTTATCTCACGTTTATCTAAATGTTCAGTCTAAAATTAGATCAGTGTCTTTATCTAATCTGTGTCCCCTAATGTCATCTCCTGCTCTTTTTCTAGCCACAGGTGTATGGATATGATGACTTGCAAATGCTCCAGACGAGATTCCCGTTGGTGAGTACCAAAGACTGACATGGACACGCCACTTCCACCAGTGTAACAGCTCGCTGGTGCTGCCTGCTTTGGGTGTACAGACAGGTCAGGCTGTGAGGTAGTCCTGAAGCTGGCAAAACAGGGTGCTAAATGGATGCACCTCTCTGTGGCGGTAGCGAGGAGTTCATCCAGTTGCTCCTTTGTGCTTGGAGAGTTAGGAGTCGTTCAGACAGCGGTATCGATGGTGGGGCTAGGGAATGTGAGATCTACTGCAGGCAGAGCTGTTTTGCCTGGCAGTGGTGCGATGAGCTGTTGCAGGTACTTGTCTCTGATCCTTGAAAGAGGCAGTGACGGAATACTTTTATGAGAATGGGTTTTATTTAGTAATACGACATGTGTCCCTTGTGTTGTGAAGTGGAGGGGAAAGTCCAGGCAGTTTAAGGACTGCATACCAGTAGACCTTATCTGGTTCTTCTAGTAGCCAGACGAGGGGGATGGTGCATGCTACAGAAACCTGGGGTTGCTGTAGGCTGTGATCAGCCTCGATGTGGCTGATTGAACTGCAATACTCCCAACATATCTCCAGTCCAGAAATTCTTCTTTTCCAAAAAATACTGCTTTGCATCTTTGGACGGAGCTCATAAAACTTCTCCTTTTTGGTTTTGTCCTCCAGGATTACTACAGCATCCCGTTCCCTACACCTACCACACCGCTGACTGGAAGAGATGGCAGCCTGAGCAGCAATCCGTACTCTGGTAGGGAAAAAGCCTGCTCTGATTGCATATCCGTCAGGTGTTTGTGCTGCTTCTTACTGGTTTCCTGTGCTGTTGTCTGCTGAAGCTACATCTGCACCAGCCTCCTGCGCTGCCTTTGGTCTGGAGCATGTTTCTTAGCACCTAAATTCTTGACTTCTCTTTGATCACCTGGTGGTGTCGAGGCGTGGTACCAGGAAGATGTGGACAAGTAGGAGTTGATGCGGCAGTTGGAAAGGGAGCGAGGAGGGGCTGAAAGAATCTGTGAGGTGTAAAACTGGGGAACTGCTTTTCAGGTCATGGTGAGGCAGGGGCTAAGGGTGCTTCTCAAGCACTTCCAGTAAAAATAGAAAGAAACACAAAATCTGGAGAAATTAAGTTTCTTATCTATGCAACAGTCTGATGGAGAAAGAAAACAGGGCGTTTAGGACCTGTCGGATTCAAACCAAAAGCCCAGCGCATGGCTGATCTCTCGCTGACCTTGGTAGGTGCGTTTATTCACACTGCTGATTTGCAGCGAGCAGCAGTTGTGCTGAGCTTTCACGTGCTTTAGGAATTGTTGTGCTTTGTGGATCGCTCTTTTTCCAGCACCACTTCTCCCCGGCTTCAGCAGGAGCTTGTTTCTGCTGAAGTGCTTTTGCCTGGCACACCGAGGCTGAAATCCCAAGCTCAGAGTGCGGCACTGCTGCATGCCTAATTTGCCAAGTTAACATCTGTGATAATTAATGTTTGTGGCTATCCTGGAGTCACTTGTGAGCTGGGGCAGCAGTGAGAAATTCACTGGCTTACTGTGTGAGCTCTGAATAGGGAGAGTGTTTGCATGGGAGAGCAGCAAAGGGATCTTCCCGAGCCCTGCAGCCAAGCCCTTGCGCGCTGCCCAGACTGGGAAGATAGGAAGCTGTATTTCCGAGTACTCTCCGAGGGCTGCTGGGCCTCTGCGGCAGCATTTGATTCGGTGCCACCAGCAAGAGAGAAGGAGGTGTGAGCCCTGCTGTAAAAAAGGGGCCATTCACACATTCTCAACTGGAAGATATTTGACTCTCCTCTTCAATGAGGAGCTGTTTGCCGGTAGGACAGGGGCCTCGGGCTGCTGCTCTGGCCTCGGGTCTGGCTCTGGAGAGAGTTGAGTTGTGTTCAAGCCTGCTGCTGATGCACGGAGAGGGCTTAAGGAGACCTCTAGCATCTGGGCTCTGTTGCTGTGCAGGAGGCCAGTGGCGGATTTATCCAGCGCTGGATCGTAGGCTGACATCAGGTGGTGCAGCACTGTAGCTTAGCTGCTGTGGGTTTCCCTTCCCCTCTGAAGTCCTGCTCTTGGAGATGAGGAGAGCAATTAACAGCTTAGCCTTATCAGCGTGTGAGGGCTTGCGAGGGCTGCAGTCCTTAGGAGCTGTAAGAGGGGGGTTGATTCAAGTCACCCTTGATCAAAAGGCTGGGTCACCTTTGGGCTGAGCTGCAATGGGCCAGGATTTGACGCGTCTGTTCTTCACTCTCCTTTCATCTCCTGTATTCCAGGTGACTTAACAAAATTTGGCCGAGGTGATGCCTCTTCCCCTGCTCCTGCAACGACTTTGGCCCAGCCTCAGCAGAGCCAGACCCAGACTCACCACACCACGCAGCAGACGTTCCTGAACCCAGCGCTGCCTCCTGGCTACAGTTACACCAGTCTGCCGTACTACACAGGGGTACCAGGGCTCCCCAGCACCTTCCAATATGGGCCCGCCGTGTTCCCTGTGAGTTTCCCAGAGGCAAAGGCGTTGGGATTTGGGCAGGAGGGCAACGCAGCGAAGCTTCTCCTCACTCTGCTTCGCTCCTTTCTGTAGGTTGCTCCTACCTCTTCCAAGCAGCATGGTGTGAATGTCAGCGTCAACGCATCAGCAACCCCTTTTCAGCAGCCCAGCGGCTATGGCTCTCATGGATACAGCACTGGTAAGAGACCCCGCAGAGCATTTTTCTCAGCCAGCGGTTACTGGCAGTGGCAGGGCATGTTCACAATCTCGCTGGCCACGTAAGGGCACTGCTCTCTTACAGCCTCCAGCAGTAAGGGAGGAAAATGGCTGTAGTGCAACTCGCGGATCATTTGATTCTCCTTGCAAAGGCCCAGGCTTGTTCCGCATCCAGGTCTGGAGCGGGTTTGAGGAGTACAGAGCACTTCACGCCCTCCTCTGTGCCCAGCAGTTGGATGGCTGGGGCCTTGGGCTCACGTCAGAGAGGTTAAGCTGTTGAATTGTTTGGGGTTTGTTGGTTTAGGATTTTTTTTACTGCCTGTATGTGATCAGTAGAACAGTAATTATTCCAGATTTGAGCCTGGGAACTTGTCTGACTCCTGTGTTTGGCAGATACATGCTTTCTAGAGGAGTGTCCTTCTTGACTCCAACATGCAAGAAGGTCGTGAACCTGCCGCTTGTCTCGGTACTGGGTTTCGCTGGTTAATGTCTGGCTGACTTACAAAGGGCCTTTCTTCGCCTTAGGTTCGCTGGTTAATGTCTGGCTGACTTACAAAGGGCCTGCGTCTGGGTCCCTCTTCCAGCCTTTAAATTCCTATTGTGCCTTTTTTCACTACGTTGGAGCCCTTCAAGACACTATTTTCTCTTTGCGAAGATACTTCGGCTCTGTACCAGGTCACCCGGTACCGAGTCTTTCAAACCTCTTTGATTTCAACACTTTTTCTGGGCCTTAAATGATTGCTGAGGCTTTCCTCTGCACCACCACCTTTCAGAAACAGCCAGCAGCAAATGCTGGTTGCGTGCCCGTGTTGCCAGTCGTTGCACCAACCATCCCAGCCCACAGTTGAATCGCCTTTACGTGTAATTACCTGTTTTTACATCCAAGGAGCTCTCGGGCCATCCTTGCTGCCGTGTCATGCTGCTGCTGTGTTTCCTTGTCTGTCTGCTGCATCCCCCCAGCTCTTCTCAGAGTTACTATTTTCTGGGCTCTTCCAGAACGTGCGTTTCTCTGGGTGGCAGCAGGCCTCTCAGTTTTTTTCTGGAGGCATTCAGAAACGGCTCATGTCCAGAGCAAAAGAACTTAAACTCGTACGGGCGCTTTGCAGCTTGGCTTTGCCAAGACCCTGCTCCCTGGGATGATGTCTGTCTCCAAACCTCCCCCGGCTGCCGGGCCAGTAGAGCTCCACCACCTGATGCTGGCGTTAGCGGCAGTAGCTTCTGCTGAACCCGTGGCTGCTGCCTAATGCTCGCTCGCCTTTCCTTCTCCCCAGGTGTATCTGTGACATCCAGTAATACAGGAGTGCCGGACATCTCGGGCTCTGTCTACTCCAAAACTCAGGTTAGTGTCTGGTGCGTGCTCCAGGAAGGCGCCGCCTTGCTGGGGAGGGGAAGCCCAGCTCTGAGACAGGCTCCCTGGGCAACGAGGTCTCTTCCCCTTGGAGCAGCCAGCCAGGGAGAAAGGAAATGCTCAGCCTTTCCCAACTTAGAGCAATTCCAAGCCCAGAAGAAGCCATAAGCAGAGAATCTTGTCCGTTCTCTGCACCACGCGCTGACTCCCGGGCCCATGACTTGTAGAGCAGGGAAAGGGCACGCTGCCAGCCAGGGGCAGAGGACACGCTGCCCAGCTCCCAGCCCTTACTCTGCCGTTGGCATCTCCTCCTCAGCAATCCTTCGAGAAGCAGGGATTTCACACTGGAACCCCGGCAGCCTCCTTCAACCTGCCTTCGGCGCTGGGCAGCGGCGGCCCCATCAACCCTGCGACGGCGGCGGCGTATCCCCCCACCCCTTTCATGCACATCCTGACCCCGCATCAGCAGCCGCACTCGCAGATCCTCCACCACCACCTGCAGCAGGACGGGCAGGTAAGCGACCCCCCCCAAGCCCCCCGGCCCTTGCTGGGGGATCTCCTAGGGCTCTCGCTCCCTCCCCGGCCCCCCCAACCTCTCCCTCCCTCCCTCACGCCCTGCGGCGGACACACGCGGTGACACGCACATGCTCACACCTGCACATACACACAGGGCCGATAAGAGGACGAGGTGAGGAAGGCCCGGGGTGCGCTCCGCTGGGGGGTACTCGGCACAGCCCCCTCGCTGCCGGGCTGTACCAGGTACGGTCGGGTAGTGCCCCTTCACGCAGACATGCCTGGTACGCCCTGACCTCCCCCTTCCTCGGAGTGGCGGCTCCGCAGGCCAGCAGCGAAGGGGTTCCTCGCCACAGCCACGACCCCCACCATAGCTTGCAGGTCTAACCGTGGATTTCTATTGTCATAGTTTGTCCCTTTATTTTACATATCCTGGTACTGCAACAGCTTCCATATTTGCAGATGATACTGTGCTGCCAACGCCAGCAGGAAGACCAGGTAATGAACCTCTCTGATAATGCATTGCACTTGCCCTGGGGTCTCCCCCCGCCCCTAAGGCCCCCCAGGCTCACGTAGCCCCTTCCTTCTCCCCCCACCGTGGCCCCGCCAGGCGAGGAGAGAGGCCCTCAGTCAGTATGTGCACACACACACACCCGCGCGCACAGACACACACCCACCC
>VFFE01007628.1:222603-234155 GCA_008921705.1 Burhinus oedicnemus | reverse complement strand
ACCCTGTACAGACCCCCCCTGCCCATGCACAGCCCCCCCATCCCGCACAGCCCGACGGGGCGAGCGCACGGTGCCGGTGCGCGTCGCCGCTGTGGTTCACACCACGCCGGCGAAGACCTACTTCTGCCGGTTGTACCCAGACCTTGCCGGAAAACCCCGGCCGAGCCCAGCGATTTGGCTTCCTGCCGGGTGCCGGGGGGGGGGGGCCCCCACATTGACCCACTTACAACAGCACAACAGAAAGGGATGGGGACGGTGTTTTTGCAGGTCACGATGTCCCCCGTCCCCCACGGACGGGGCTGCCCTGGTTTGGGGCAGAATGTGGGCTCCTGTTTGCCGGAGCTGGAGAATGTCCCCAAGGACCAGCCAGCTCTATGGGGGGGGCTGGCTGCTGTGAGGGGGCACTGGGAGACCAGACCCTGACCCGGCGAGGATGGCTGGGCCCCAGCACTGTGGTCCCCCCCACAACTCCGGGTGCAGGGAGGTGCCGGGCGGCCTCGCGCAGCGGCGCAGGGTCGCCGGCAGCGCCGTAGGAAGTGGTGGCAATTTCCTCGACGGCGCTGCTGGTGCCGAGGCGCCGCTGCTAGGCTGGCGCCCGAACTGGTGGTGGGATTTTGGCCGCCTTCAGCTTCGCCTTCTCGAGGCCAAGGAAAACTCCGTGCCTCCGCCGGTAAACTTGGGCGCTAGCTTAACGTGAAAGGCGCTGCTTCGTTTTCTTTCCTTGGCAGATTTAAATCCCTCTTTAATTTTGCCGGGGGTTTCACCAACAGGACAGACAGACGGGCAGCACCAGCTCGGTGGCTTTGTGCTGTGGTGGCGTTCCCGGCGGCGCGCCATCCACGCGTCTGCTTTGGGAAGTCTCTCCCCATCCCCGTCCCCTGCCAGCTCCCGCAGGGGAAGGCTGTGGGAACGGTGACAGATGGCACCGCGCGCCTGCTTCCCCGAGAAGCCAAAACAAGACCCGAGCCAGCGCGGCGGTGACGAGTGCCGAGCCCGTCTCGGAGCGGGACGGATCCTGAGGCTCGGGCGGGTGAGAACAGACGGGGCAGGCAGGCACCTGCCAGACACCAGCGCCCGCTGTTCCTGCCGCGCTTCCAGCCTCAACACCCACCGGGTCGGCATCCGAGTCCTGCAGGACCTTGTTCAACTCTCCCGTTTGTCCCAGCCCGGAAAGCCGCCGGGATTTGGGAACGTGCCGTGAGCGCTCCCAACCAACTCAGCATACCCCAACCCAACCCCACCGCTGGGGTGGGCGGGCGCAGCTTTTTAAACCTCCATTAAAGCAGCTTCACCCCCCTCCCCAGCAGGTTCCATGGTGCTAATTGAGCCGAAGAGGGGAACCTCCGTCCCCCCCCAGCCCCAGGCGGTGGGAGCAGGGCTGGGGAGGGCCCAGGACCCTGCTGGGTGCCGGTCCGGGGTGGAGGAGCAGAGCACAGGGCAGGGTTGGCTGCTCAGCGTCACAAATCCTCCGGTCCTTCAGCACGGCACTTAAAAATAGTTCATGGCTGAGGCTGGAGCTGCTCCCGCAGCACTAATCCCTCCCCTACAGCATCCTTTTATCCCAAGGCTTGGAGGGGGACAGCGCCTAAAGAGGGGAACAGCTGCTGGAGGAGATAATGGACTTCTGAGGCCCTTTGATTTTTCTAATAATTTTTATTCAAACACAGTGAATTAATACTGATGGTCCGGCTTTGACACCGATGAGTCAGCTATGCCCTCCAGCCGAGGACACAGCACCAGAAGTTAGAGGAGCTCCGACATCCAAATCTCCTTCCAGCAGCCTCAGGCCAGCGCAGGGTGGGGGGATGCGAGCAAGGAACAGGGACCGAAGCAACAGGGCACGACAGCGGCAACGCCTTCCGAGCAGGAATGACAGCTTGAGGAGGAAAAATCAAATAAAACCCTACGGAACCAGGTCACCTGCTGCAGGAGCAAGTCCCGGGCAGGGATGAGAGCAGCGATCGCACCTTCAGCAGCTTTCATGCGCGGCGCTGCCATTACAGGTGCCTTCCCCTTCCTCACGTGGGTAGCGACGGGGCGAAGGGCGACAGCTCCGGCTTTGTCACAGCTCATCTCTTACTGCTTGGCAAGACAGGACGCGGAGAAGTTTGGGGTGACGCTGGAAAGCCTCATGGATCTTCCCCTCTCCACTTCCAGAGGTGTAAGTTTGCAGTTCATAAAGAGAAAAGTCTGTTCTTGCAGGGACAGAATTCCTGCTCCCTTGTTGCCAAAAAAAAGAAGGGTTTTCTTCTTCCAAGGCAGCTGTTCCCGACCTTTCCGCGTGGCTTGTCCGGGAGCTTCACAGCCAGCTTCAAGAAAGGCCGTTCCTGTGCCCCCACCTCCAGTGCGGCCCCTCAGCTCCATCCAGCGCCCTGCCGCAGGACCGGGGCTGGAGCCGCAGCGTGGCACGGCGGCTGCAAAGCGGGGTTTGCTCCCTGCCGCTGCGGGCGCAGGGTACCATCCACTTAGGGGGGGAAAATAAAAAATAAAAATAATAATAAAAAAAATAGTCAGACCAGCATCTTCAAATTAACAAACTGTAATTTTTTTTTCTCCAAAGATACATTTTCCATACACATCCATCATACACTGTAACAAAAAAAAGCAGTGTACATGAAATAAGAAAATAAATTAAATCCATAGCATAGGTAAGGAGGACGCTCTAGACTGGAGTAGAGTCGAAAGTTTCCAGCAATACAAGAGGCTCAAAAGTTTGTTTTAACAAGAATGCCTGCTAGCAAGGGTCCAGCAAGTGTTTTAGGTCAGTCCAACTGCTTAAAACAGTTTTATTTAGAGTTTTTAACAGCCATTATTGTCCTGCAACAGGCAGAGCTATTACATCCTGGGAGAAAGCCAAGAGGCATCGTTAAGATCCAAGTAGAGCATCCAGAAGATAATCAGATTGGTCCTGCAGGATCCGTGCTAGCCGTCCTCCTTGGGTGGTGTGTACCAGCCTGAAACAAGAGGAGAGATCCCTGAGGGACGCAACTGCACGGGGAATGCGAATCCAAGCCTGGGAATGCACAGCTGGAAAAGCTGCAGCGCAAGCACGCCAAATCCCGCTTGGAAAGGGCCATGTCTCCCAGATTACTGGGAGGCTTCCTCTCCGGGTTCCTTCCCGACACCACCCGAGGATGATGCGCTGTCTCTAGTTACAGCCGAAAGAGCCCAGCGCGGGCCAGCGGGGAAGGGCAGAGGGATGCTGCAGCCACACACTCGGCCTTAGACAGCAGCTGCTGTTGCCCGCTGCCATCTCGCTCCAGGTAATCTCTGCACTGCACAGAATCACCAGAATCCCAGAATCCCCGGGGTTGGCAGGGACCTCTGGAGATCATCTGGTCCAACCCCCCTGCCAGAGCAGGGTCACCCACAGCAGGTTGCACAGGATGGCGTCCAGGCGGGTTCGGAATGTCTCCAGAGTCGGAGACTCCACCACCTCCCTGGGCAGCCTGTGCCAGTGCTCCGCCAGCCTCCAAGGAAAGAAGTTCCTCCTCGTGTTCAGATGGAACTTCCTATGGCCAAGTTTGTGCCTGTTACCTCTCGTCCTGTCACTGGGCACCACTGGAAAAAGACTGGTCCCATCCTCCCGGCACCCTCCCTGTAAGTATTTATAAGCACTGATGGGATCCCCCCTCAGTCTTCTCTTCTCCAGACTAAAAAGCCCCAAGTCCCTCAGCCTTTCCTCATAAGAAAGATGTTCCAGTCCCAGAATCATCTTCGTGGCCCTTTGCTGTCCCCTCTCCAGCAGTTCCCTGTCCTTCTTGAACTGGGGAGCCCAGCACTGGACCCAGTACTGGGTGACCTCCCTCCACCTGCTGGCCACACTCTTCTTGATGCACCCAAGGATGCCGTTGGCCTTCCTGGCCACAAGGGCACCTTGCTGGCTCATGGTCATCCTGTTGTCCACCAGGACTCCCAGGTCCCTTTCCACAGAGCTGCTTTCCAGCCCCTCACCTCTACTGGTGCATGGGGTGCACTTGGGGCAGAAAAAACTCAAGCAGCTCGTCTGGATGCTCGACCTAGGGGAGCCCGGACTAGCAAGGGAAAAAGCAAGTCCTTTCCCTCAGCCCTTACCATTTTTCTCGTGGATCTGAACCAGGGACTTGTAGGACTGCTGTGCTCTTGTCAGGCTGTACTGATTCTGCAAGGGAAGCCAGGGTGATCGTCAGTCCAGCTAGAACGCGGTGTGAGCCATCCCACACGCCTCCCCGACACGAACCGCGCTGCCACAGAGCCGGTTGTCCGCTCATCTGCGTCCATCCCGCTACCAATCGCTCCTCGAGTTCTCTTACGTTGACTGGGCCCTACCTTATTGGCTCCAAATTGTACTCGCGCTTTCCCTTTCACCAGAGTTGCGCTGATCTGCATGATCACCGACTCGATGGAGTACGCGCTGCTCCAGCCCTGAGGGACAGAGCGCAACGCACGTGAGGGCAACGCGGACAGGACCCTCGCCCGGGGCCTGCGCTTCCCCGCGGCAAAGAAAAGGTGTCCCCGAGCCTGGCACAGGCATCGCAAAGCCACGCCAGGCAGCTGCCAGCCAGGGGTACAGGCAGCGTTCCGCTGCCAGCAGGCCCCGAGCAGCAGGAATACAAAGCATGGTGGGCAGCAGCAGCTACGCAAGACGACGGTGGCAGCCTTTGAGCCCCGCGTAGCAGCCGGTACCCACCTGTTTTGTAAGTAGCTCCATGCAGATGGCACCGCCACCCAGAACATACCTTGGGGAAGGAATCGGGCAAAGTTAAGTCAGAGACGGACAGAGCCTCACCCACCCGCCGCTCCAGAGATGAACACTTTTCTCAGAGTAGATCTCAGATGGAAAAAAATCCACACACACAAAAAAACCCCAAAAATAAAATCCCCCACCCCTGCCTAAGCTTCCCGGGAGAGCTACTGCAAACTCGTTTGAGGGAGATCCAGCGCAGCGCTGGAAGAACTCTTAGTGAAAAATGCCACAGGAAGCAGTGCTGGAGACCTCAGCGAGCTGAGACAGACAAAGTTACTTACCCCCCTGACAGCACCGGGGACACGACCCTTACGAACGGTGGATCAAAAGGAAAGTTATCCTGGAATAAGAGAAGGGAAGCAAAGCCGTTGAGAAACGTCTTCTCTGAGGACCCACTGCAGCAGGCGTATCTTGAGGAGGGGGAAGCAGGGGAAGCCTTACTTTAAAGGAGAAGTTTAGGAGGATGAAATCTGTTCCTTCTTTCTCTTTGAGGATCTGGAGATCATTGTGCAAAGCGCTATCCTCGTCAACCCTGCCGAAGGAAAACCCCAGAGGGTCACAGTCAAGGTCGTGCACCTCAAGTCAGTCGCGTTCACTGTCACCGAACCCCAGAGCTACTGTACCTGCACAACCGGGCCGCCACGTGGGCCCTCAGGTTCTCACCCAGAGGGCAGCGACAGCACGGGCTGTCAGCATTCTGCTCCCGGTTTGCAGAGAAGACCATCACACCCTTTTTGCATGCTGCCAGCTTAAAAATAAAGACTGCCTGGCCCAAGGAAAAGGCAGCACTGGTGTCTGGAGGGTGTGAAAGCTCAGGGTTTTGTCTGATGCACCTCTTCCAGGACTCTAGGAACAGCAGACAGACTTGCAGAGCCCTCAGATTATCTTTCTCTGGAGATCTCATCTCCTTTCTGATGTGGAGACAGCAAGCAAGCTGCCCGAGAGAGGCTAACCCAAGGTCTGCCGGGTGCTCCCCTGCCCTGCTCGCTTCCCCCCTGGCTCACGGGGACGTTTTGGGCCCACCACCAAGATCCACCACAGTTGCATGATCCCAAGCTATGCCACCTACTTCAGGAGTTTGACGTTCCAATCGTACAGGCTGTCATTCACTAGTTCAACTGCATAGTATCCTGCAAGGCAGAGAAGAGGTGCGTAACTGCGGGGGGAATGAACGGGGGGGGTCGAGCCACCACCCAGATTTCAAACCCCCTTGGCCCTGCAGCACCCCCTCAGCCTGGCACAGAACCCTCCCCCTCAAAAGCAGCACTTATCCAGAAGGACTGTCCCGAGGGCAGTTTTCCTACGACCGCTCTTTCCCCGAGTCCTTGGGCTCAGGAAAGGGGTAGGAGCACCATCACCCTCAAAGCCAGATAATCCTCCCACCCACAGCACACTCCTCGCTTCCATCCGGCACTGGCAGGGACCAGAGATGGTAAGGCAGTTTTGCTTGTTCTGGACAGAGCCGCAACAACTGAAGGCCGGAGACTCTCTCCTCAGCTGAGCAGAGCGGAACAGCTCTACGGCCCATTAGGTGCCACCCAGAACAATGAGGAAAACCCCGGCATGAACAGCGGGGCAGCAGCCCACTCCCTCGAGCTCCCCGCAGTACTTACCGCCCTTGAAACTTGGTGATCGGTAAATATCCCTGAGCTCCTTCATTAGCCGGTCGGTGGCCTGCACAGACCCAGACACTGCACCCTGCGAGGAATTTGGGAGGAGGGAAGTTGCATTGTTACACTGCGTCCACCACGGCCGTTGCTCTACGAAGCAAACACCCAAGCTAGAACTCCCACCCGGCCTCTAAACCAGACCTTACCGTGTCCCTCACCTCTCAGTCTTTCCCTCTCCCCCTACAGCAACTTCCCTTGCCCCAAATATGCCACTCCAAGCAGTGCAGCTCCTGGCCTCGGTGCCCTCTCAACTGCGTAAGAATCTCAGCCCAGGAGTATTAAAAGCACAACCCACCAGCCACCTCCATGGCCCAAAGTGCGGTGCAGCTCCTGGGAGCAGAAGGGAACCCCAGATCTCACTGCAGGAAGGCTGCCCCACATAGCACCGATGCCTCGGGGACACCCGAGGCCCACACTTACTTCCCTGAGCTGCAGAGACAGTTCACAGACTTCTCTGCATCAGCCAGGCCAGTCCCTGAGAGCCATTGCTGTACCTTTGGCCAGAGACAGCCCCTTTGCTTTAGGGCTAGCAGGTGCCTCCATCGCTCTTGCCCTCGGGTCCCTCTGCTTCCCCAACCCACCCGCCCGCCGGGCGACACGTACATTTAAGTAATCTTGCCTCTGGTTCTTTTTTATTTTCTCTAAAATGGCCAGGTTTTCCTTCCCAATGCCTTCATCCTCTGTCTTCTTCCCGTCTGCCGGCTCTTCCTCTTTCATTTCGTAGTGGTCCAAGTCCTCAGTGTCCTAGGAAGGGGAGAGGAGAGCTAGCAGGAGACGTGCCTTCGCTCCTCCCTGCTCCGAGTACTGCAGACGGAAGCTTCCCTGAACCAGGAAGGATTCTCGGTGCAACTGTCCCTCCCCAGAAAGTCCCAAGCCCTGATCTGAGACACAAATGGGATGGGAAACACAAGGCTTGGGCACGCTCAGTGAAAAAGTTTTGGGCCCTGGGCCCCCACTGCCCTCCTGTGACAAAGCCAGCAAGCAGAGCGGCACACTTCTCTTTCCAGAATTAAATCGGGCTCATACAAGCTCTTTGTTCGCTGGATTCTTCCCTGCCAAGCCTCACGCCTGTTTATAATTAGCCATTAATCTTACGTACGCTCCTGAACGAGCCCCACGTAACTGAAGGGCACTGCATCTCGGCAGGCACGTGGCTCAAGCAGCCCCGTGCCACGTTTCTGGACAGCTGGAACAAAGCGCAGACACTCGGTGCAGCGCTGCTGGGCCGCGTTGTTCCCCCTCCACCAACAAAAACCCGACACGAACACAGGTCACCAGCAGCACAAGAAGAGACCCTGACACACGAAGTTCAGCGGCGCGGGATATCTTCCCTTCAAAAAGAGGTGACGTTTCACAGCACGTCTGGAGGTTCTTTGTAGATCAGCTCTTACCGCACAGCACGTCCCCGATGCTCTCCCTAACCCCGGCAGAGGCTCTGCCCCTCACCCCTTTCCACAACAATGCTCGTGAGGCTGACGCCTGCAAGACCCCGATGTTAATAACCAGTAAAAACCACTCGCAGCAATCAGGGGCCACCACAGAGATCGCTCCCCACGCACAAGGTTCAGCCACCTGGGAGCTGCCTGCAAATGGCTGTGGGTACGCACAGCTCCAGCGCTGCTGTTAAATCCTCTGAACAAGCATTTACTTCGGCCTCTCCAGGCTAGCCGCTGCTATTCTGGATGAGCAGCATTTTTGGAAGGGCTTTGACATTTTTAGACTGTCATACAGGAAAATAGATCCTCCTAGAAAATCCCTCGAGTGGATTAACCTGCATAATGCATCTCTGCACCAGGGCATGGCTCTGCTGCTCTGCTCTTCCGACACGGCCCAACAAATCCAACTGCTCAGCAAGAAAGCTTTGCTCTAAGCAAGAGCGTTGTCCCCGCACAGCGATGCACGGCGTTAGCAGAAAGCACGAGGGGGAACGCTCAGTTCCCGAGGATTTCTCTTCCAGCCCACAGGAGCGTGAGGACTCACACATCACAAATTTGCCATGAAGCAGCAAGTCTGCAGATACACGAGGTTATGCTGGTACCAGTTTTCAGCCTCCTCATTTTTCTCCTGGGACCCTAGCAAAGGCCAGCCTTGATTTAGCAAGCTATTAACTTTGCTAAAACCCCAACAACTGCTAGGCGTGCTGCTGCTAAGTGACTTGCCCCCAGGTTCTGCAGAGCTGCTGACTCGGTGCCCGTGACTCTCACACCCCAGAAGAAGTGTGCGAGGCATCGCTAAACGTCACCATGGAGATTCAAGATTATTCCACCCACTTCTAGAGATCTCTAAACCGCAAACCAAACAACCAAAGCCTGTGGGTTTTGCAGCATGATATTCTCAGCCTGCAGTGAAGTATGGCTGCCTCTGCCGCTCCTGCCAATTAGCTCGCTCGCACGCTCAGCCATCCTACCTAATCCTCTCTGCGGGAGTCCCATTTTCACAGTCTGATTTCCCCGCCAGCAACGGCAACCCGGGAATCCCATCACTCGAGAGCAAACTTCAGGCTCTAGAGCACAACAGTGCAAGCTGAGAGAGAAATTGTCCAAGGGGTCCCGCTCTCAGCTCATCTGCACACCTTTGGAGGCCACAGCTACGCCTCTCCGCTGCTGCAGTCCCGTGTTTATGAACACGTCGCTCCCACCCACAGCTCAGGACCTGGGTCCCCAGCAGCAAAACGCTGAGAACAACCTAGCCTTCGAGTGAAACAGCGGGTTCTTCGCTGTCTGGACTCCACGAGCTCCTCCCAGACACGATCCCTGTGCCCTCGCACCTTTCTGCGGGCATCTCCCTGTGCTCAGCTCTCCAGCGTACTTCCTCATACAGCGAGGCAGCACTTACCTCTGGCATTTCTTCATCTTCCTCTTCAGAGGACACCTCTTCCTGTGTGCTCTGCAGGGACAAAAGGAGAGAGATGAAGATCACACCATCAGCTTCCTGGAGCAACGCTCTCCAGCCTTCCCAGACACTTCTGAGGCAAGGTTAAACAGGGATTCACAAGCAGAACCAAGTTAAAAGCAGAGCGAAGCCAAGAGCCTTTAGAGGAAACTACGGCAGAGCAACTAAACAGCACCGAGGGCCAACGGAGCAGGCTAGCATCACCCAGGACAGGAAACCACCTCAGGGAGAGGAGCTCAACACCTCACTTGCTGTGTTCTTCCTTCGGGGGTTAGGAAGCCTCAGCCTCTAAAGCAAACTCCAGGGAACTCCTTTTATGAGCTTAGAAAGTCCCCATCCGAGTCACTCACCGGTTCTGCCGGCAGAGGTTGGTCCAACATTTCAACATCTGGATGTTGGGGGAGGTTGTAGAGTTTGCACAGGTCAGAGATTATTCGCTTCAGGTGCTGCAAAAGCTGTCCGGAAAGCAGACAAGTGTCAGAGGAGTGCAGAGACCTACACGCCAAGCTAAACCTCAGCCATCCTCAGCGCTGCAACGAGCCAACGAAGGCCCAGCGGCCGCTCCTTCCTGCTCCGAGCAGCAGCAGACATCAGGGCAGGGGGAGATCACACCCCAGCATCAAACTCAAGAGAAGTCAGAGCTGCTCATCCTAAACTTCCTGAACCCTTAATGAGGCCAGACACACTCCCTGCCTCGGGTGGCTGGAGGCACGCAGCAGGGATTTTACCTTCCCAAAGCAGCCAGCCTCTCACCTCCCCTCTCCCCAGGCAGAGCTCTCTCACCAGCGTATTTCCTTTCCTGACTTCCACCAGCCTCTCCAGGATAGCCGCCAGGTTCGGATCGTCCGACTCCACAGACCATATCGGGGGAACAGCTGGATAAGACTCCTGCGGAGAAGGAGAAGGTGGTGTTTGAGCCGCCACAACTGCCTCCATCCCACTGACACAGCCGGCGGGGAACAGGGTGGTGAGCCAGGCGGGACAGGGAGCTGCAGCCCCGCACCTCCTGCAAATGGATCCCTCCGGACCGCAGAGATCAGCGGAACAGCCCGTGAGCCACCGCATCCACCCTCCATGCTAATCCCGCAGCCGAGGGCAAACCAAACCCTGGCTCCAACCGCGCTAGTTCTGGCTCAACTCTGTGCCGCTTTCCCCCAGCCCGGGGGAGCAGGGTGGAATAGGGAGGGTGGTGACGTTTTGGCCACCCCTTTGGTCGCCGGGGTCTTCAGGGGTGGGAAAGCAGTTAAAGCAGGACACCAAGGGCATTTCATGTTGCCCCACGGGCTTCTTGCCTGGCCAGCTCTGGACCAGAAGTGCTGGAGGAGAAGAATCAGGGTCAGAGACCAAGCAGGCACCTTTAATCCAGGACAAAGCCGCTGACAGCCTCTGACAATGTTCCCAAGTGGCCCCTCTGGAAAATCCTGGACAGTGTCCACACCAGGGGAGCTTTCTGTGCTCCACTGCTCCTCGCCTGGAGCTGCCACATCAGCCGTACCTTGCCATGCAAGATGGGATCTGCGCTCCATTGCAAACCGCCCCCAAGTCCCTAAAACCCAGGCGAGGATGAGCCAGAACGGATGCGAAGAGCTGGAGGGACCTTGCTCCTCCGGGTATCACTGGTCAGGGCCACCTGGGAACCTCCACCCCCCAAAAAACCCACCCGGGGCAGGCACAGAGGAGGAAGGAGCACCCTGCGCCCCCCAGTGCGACCAGGCAGCTGCCCCCCACCCTGCCTGTGCCCGCCGGTGGAGGGTGAAGCTCCCGGGTTCGTTCCTCTTCCCGGTGAGGGGAGCCCCGCGGAGCCCGGAGGCTGAGCACCCTGCTCACACGGGCACCGGGGAAAACGGGGGCGAGGGCGGCTCCCCCCGCGGCCGCCTGAGCCTTCTCTCGGCCCCCCCCGTGCCCCGCAACCGGCCCCGGGCCCAGCTCGCTCCAAACCGCACCGGCCGGGCCGCGGTCACCCAACGGTGGGCAGCGCCGGCCCCCCGGGCCGGGCCGGGCCGGCCTCTCGGTGCCAGGGCCGCCCCCGCAGCCAGGGCCCATCGCAGCGGACCGGCGTCGTTCCCCTCCCGGGCCTCACCGTGATGTTGCAGTGGATGCGGACGGGCCCCGGTGGCGGCCCCCGGGAAGCGGAGGCACCGGCGCGGGCCCCGGCCCCCGGGACGAACTCGCAGCTGATCTCGTCGGGGCAGGCGCTGCCGATGCGGAACCGCTCGTGGCCCCGGTGGAAGATGGATTCGAGCAGCCGCAGCTCCCGCCTCAGG
>VFFE01007628.1:203974-221787 GCA_008921705.1 Burhinus oedicnemus | reverse complement strand
CAGGGATGTGGGCAGGGGATGTGGGGTGTGGGCAGGGCTGTGGGATGCAGGCAGGGATGCGGGATATGGGCAGGGCTGTGGGATGCAGGCAGGGGTGCGGGCAGGGGTGCGGGATATGGGCAGGGCTGTGGGATGCAGGCAGGGATGCGGGCAGGGGATGTGGGGTGCGGGCAGGGGATGTGGGGTGCGGGCAGGGCTGCAGAATGCGGGCAGGGCTGCGGGATGCAGGCAGGGGTGCGGGCAGGGCTGTGGGGCGCAGGCAAGGCTGTGGGGTGTGGGCAGAGGATATGGGGTGCGGGC
This sequence comes from Burhinus oedicnemus, assembly GCA_008921705.1. Classification (NCBI taxonomy): domain Eukaryota; kingdom Metazoa; phylum Chordata; class Aves; order Charadriiformes; family Burhinidae; genus Burhinus; species Burhinus oedicnemus. Next base: position 221,487 of record VFFE01007628.1, on the reverse strand, counting down.
AGGGCTGTGGGATGCAGAGCCTGCACACGGCTGCACCGCAGGCAGGGACGTACACGAGCCCCAGGGGGGTCCCTGCCCAGCCCCGTCACCGGGGACCCCTGCAGCCCCTGCCTGGGTGGGGGGGCCCAGCCCTGGCCCCCGCCCCACGGCTGCAGCCCCAGCCCGAAGCAGTTGCTCTGGAAGCCCGGGAGGCTCCCGGGAGGCCTGACCCTGCGCGGCTCCGTGAGGCTGCAGATTTTGGCAGAGCCGGCTCCGGATGGGGCTGCAGGGCCGGGGGGACGCTGCCACCCCCCAGCTCAGCTCCCCGGGGAGATGAGTTTCCCGGGCTCAGCGGCACGGGTGGCAGCGGGGGGAGCGAGCCCCACGGGACCCATGGCGGGCTGGCAGGCGGCCCCAGGAGCTGCAGTGCTGAGGGAGCAGATTTGGGGCTCTGCGGAGCCACCAAGCTCCCGGTCCGGCCGGCTGCCAGAAGCGGCACAGGCAGCGCCGGGTAATGCCGGAGGCCCCGGTCTGACCCGGCATCTCTTCTGGCCTCACGTAGGTGAGCGAGGACTGGAAGTACGTGGCCATGGTCATCGACCGCCTCTTCTTGTGGATCTTCGTCTTCGTCTGCGTCTTCGGCACCGTCGGCATGTTCCTGCAGCCGCTCTTCCAGAACTACGCCACCAACTCTCTGCTGCAGCTTGGCCAGGGCACCCCCACCTCCAAATAGCCCCGGGGCGACTGCCCGTCCTCCCCGCCGGCCCCAGGGACAGCGAGGGACCGTGGGCTCCGCACCCTCTCCCCACTGCCGAGCCAGGGGCCGACGGGTTCCGGGGCCGGAGAGCCGGGTGCTGGTCTCCAGGCAGCCACTGCAAACCAATAAATACTCACACAGGAGGGGACTGGTTCATTTTAGCGTCATTTCATCCCGCACCGCTTCCCGCAGGCAGGAGGGAGCAGGATGCAGACAGGGCTGGGGGGTGGCTCCGGCTCCCCGTCACCAAGGTAAGAGGCCAGGGAGGAATCGGCTCTGGAAGAGGAAAATCCCAATTGCCGAGGGAGGGAGCGCGGTGGCATGAAACCGGCCCCACAGGGATGCATCCGGCTCCCTCCCACGCTGCCGGGAGCACCGGCCGCTCACCGCATCTCCTCCCGCTGATCCAACAATGCTGGGCCATGGTGGGGCCGGTGCCCCAGCCCTGCGGGCAGCCCCCGGCCCCTGCCCGGCTCTCCCGGAGCCCTGCGCCATCCCTGGGGCTGCCAGGAGCCGGGTAGAGCCGTACCGACGCATGGGGAGGATGGGACTGCTCTGCTCCGGCTCCTCGAGGTGAGCACATGGACCAGGCAGGAGGATGCTATTTTTAGGTCCTACCTACAGGCAGAGCCAGGGCAGCGAGCGCTGGGCTCTGCTCCACGCTCCGGCAGTGCCACCGTCCCCTGCTAAACTCCCGGCTCGGTGCACGAATGCGTGCGAGGAAAAGGAAAATAACAAATCAATCCCAAGCGGAACGGGGAGCAGACAGGGCCGGGTGGCGCAGAGGAGCCAGTGCGCTGGGCTGGCAGCCCTGGCTGCCCCGGCAGCGCTTCCCGCGCAGGCAGGAATTGGCCTCATCGGGGAAAATGGAAACGGAGCGGCTGCTATAAATACCACTAATCCTCCGTGCTGGGGGGGAGCGCGGCACAGACGGGGGCCGGCGGCACTGGGGGAAACGGCACGCTTGGAATGATTTTTAAATCCTAGCACTTCTCCTGGCCAGGGAAATCCCGGGTTGCTGCTCCTGCACCTCCTCCTCTCAGGGGTGCACCCCAATACTTCAACGTGAAGAGCTTTGCCCCTAAAGCAGCCCCGTGGCCGGGGCTTGTCCTGCTTTATCCCGCCTCTGCATCCCCTCCGCTGTCGGTGCAGCCCCGGCAAGTGCAGGACAGGGGGGTCCCGCTGCGCCCCGGGAGAGCAGGAGGAGCGGGGAGCACAGTGGGAGCCCCAAGAGCCGCACCCTGAGCAGCGCGATGGGAGAGGGGGGTGTCACTGCGGATGGAGGAACGCCCAGCTCCGTCCCCGTGCCGTTGCTGCCACCGGGATGGCGAGGCTGTTGCCACCCCTCGCAGCTCTGCGCCGCAGTCAGCGTCCCAGCGCCGTCCGGCAGCTGCGGGCAGGGTGAGCCCGTGACAGCCAGCCTCTCGGCAAGCCTTTCACCCGCTCGGCCGCAGCACGTCTGCCCACCGGCATCCTGTCCCGCAGCGCAGGGAGAGATGCACAAGCCAGAGCCTTGCTCCCCGGTCTGGGTTCCCCCAGTCCCAGGACTTGTCCCATTGGATTTGGGCAACGCTTCCACGCTAACCCCTTCCAGGTCTCTTTGCGTGATCTCGCTGGGGTCAAGCATCCTGCCTCAGGCAAAGTCGGCACAAGGCGTGTGTCAGGAAAGGGGCTGCTCCAACGTCTAATAAACCTGCTGTTGGATGGGAGCAGCACCTTGACTTCCAGGGAAGGGATTCCGTCCCTCGGCTCCGCTCTGGGGAGACCCCCCTGCAGTGCTGCCTCCAGCGCTGGGGCCTCGGCACAGGAGAGACATGGACCTGCTGGAGCGGGGCCAGAGGAGGCCCCCGAGATGCTGGGAGGGCTGGAGCCCCTCTGCTGGGAGGCCAGGCTGGGAGAGTTGGGGGGGTTCAGCCTGGAGAAGAGAAGGCTGCGGGGAGACCTTCCAGCCCCTTCCAGTGCCTCAAGGGGCTCCAGGAAAGCTGGGGAGGGACTTTTCACACGGGCGTGTGGTGATAGGACGAGGGGTAATAGCTCCAAACTGAAAGAGGGGAGATTTAGGTGAGATATTAGGGGGAAATTGTTGGCTGTGAGGGTGGTGAGACCCTGGCCGGGGTTGCCCAGAGCAGCTGTGGCTGCCCCATCCCTGGAGGGGTTCAAGGCCAGGTTGGACGGGGCTTGGAGCCACCTGGTCTGGTGGGAGGTGTCCCTGCCCAGGGCAGGGGGTGGAACTGGATGATCATTATGGTCCCTTCCAACCCAAACCATTCCATGGTTCTATGACTCCCACCTTCTACAAGAGCACCTGGCAGGTGGTTGAGCTCAAACAGACACACAACACGGCCCGCAGCCACCACCAGCCTCTCGAGTGACCTCCCAAGACCGGAGAAGAAAGACACCCTCCGAAAGAAGAGGGTGTCTCAGCACTTCAGGGTACACTCAAGCCCTCCGAGGGCTCAATTCTGCCCAACGAGCCCCTGCTTAAGGCAAAAGGCTTAATTCACAACCGCCACCGACCATTCACCCCACGATAACTCATCTCCGTTCCTCTCCCAACCCCACCCAGCTCTACCCAGGGCCCCTCCTTCCCTCTGCAGGAATTAACACACGCCCACGGCACAGGGCCAGCTACAATACAGAAATTTTCTTTTTTTTTTTTTTTTTTTAATTATTAACGCGGAATGTTATGCTGGTCCTGCCGGCTGTCTTGCCGAGATCAGTCCCGTGTCCCAGCTCAGGCGGGCTGCCAGCCACCTTCTGACAGACACATAAAACCAGCCAGTCAGCTTTTTCTTTTTTCTTTTTTCTTTCCTCCTCCTCCTCTCAGAAGAGAAAATTTGCCTCAAAATCTGCCAGAGGGAACTGCAGTGCATGGTCCAAAGGTTCCGAGCTCACAGTCCGAGAATCCCTCTGGTTTCTTGTGCCTTCTTTTTAAAAAAAAAGAGGAGAGGAAAACATAAAAGCAAGTGGGGACTGAGCCTGCCCTAGCTTAAAAAAAAGACAATAATTTTCATGCATGTTTTAAAAAGGGAAAGGGCAGGGTCTCAGAGTAACAAGAGCAGAGAGAGAAGGCAGCCAGGCCTACGGGGGAAACTGCTGCACGTTCCTGATTCCACTTCAAAAAGAAGGTGCTGAAAGAAGGACGCGTACACCCATGCACACGCCTGTGCCCACTCACCCCCCCCACACACACGTGGGGCGTCTCATTATGCATCAGAGAAAGAGAAATTATCTTCCTCTTGGGGTTTGCGGATCCAGCTGCCGTAGCCCATCTCTTCCAGCGTGCTGAAGAAGCACTGCTTGGCTTCTTGGTACGCCGTGGCTGCCTCCTTAGCATCCGAGTACACCAAGAGGTTCTGCAGGTCTTTGCAGTTGGTCTTGGCACATAACTGCTGGAAGAGGGCGAACATTTTCCTCTTGGACACACGAGACACCTCCAGCTTCGGTCTGAGAAAGGAGACAAAGGCAGTGATGAAGGACGGGACACTCAGAAGAGCAAAGAGGAGCAGGGGGCACAGGGAGAAAACCCACAAGGGGATGCCTGTGAGATCTCTTGGCTCAGCAGGGCTCTGTTGTAGGGTGTGGGCAACGTTTTGTTTTGCTTCAAGAGCGCTCGCTTACGCCAGTTTGAAATTCCTCTCTCCAACCCTCCCCGCACGTAAGGTGCAGAGCGTACTCGCGACTTCAGAGCTGCCCCCCTTTCCCCAGAGAGAAAAGCAGCGTCAGGAGAGGCTCTTCTTACCCATCTACTTTTCCTTTTGTGCCATCCAAGACTTCAACTTCGCTTTCGTCAGCAAGACACCAATTCACCGAAGACTCCTTCGTCTTGCCCGTTTGCCTGGCAGAGTCGTATACGCTGACTCGCCCAACCTGCATGAGAGGTAAGAGGGTTTCTTAACGCCGGTCCTGCTGCACGAGCTCGCTGCTGACAGAAGCCTCTTGCCTCTTCCATCCCCCGTCCAGCTCATCCCAAACTCCCGAGAGCAGCAAGCACTAGGTTCTTACTAAGCTGAAGGCTACAGGGGTGGCCTTGCTCTCCCTTTTCCCAGATCAAGTCATTGCCAGGAAGCCCCAGACACTGTGGGATGACACAAAGGGCGCAGGTTTCCTGACCCTGGCTCTAGAGCTTCTGCCAGGTGACCCCTCCTGCAGAGTGAGGCCCAAAACCCAAGGGCAGAGGCAGAAGGGGGGGGGACACAGAAAGACAAAGAGGTGCCAAGCCCGCAGTACCTCAGGATGGTTAATGTGATACGGAGCCTGGAGCTTTTCCTGCAGCGTGTTCCCATCTCTTGCCAGGCGGCAGCAGATTGCGCGTGTTAAATGACCGTGACTGTACAAGTAACCTGCGAAGACAGACGCGAAGGTGTCAGGAAACAGGAAGGGCACGGGCAATGGGCAGGGCAGACCCCAAGAACTCACAAGCTCCAGAAAGCTCGTGGCCATGTGGATCAGCAACAGCTACACATACCCTAGATGCGTAAGATGAAGGTTTACAGAGTGCAACATTTCTCACCGAAGACACAAACCAGGCAATTTTTGTCTCACCCTCTTAGATCACATGTGCCTTCTAAAAACCCAAAATCTTGGAGAAAAACCCACTCCACCCACAGCATAAAATCCACAAACTCCCTTTTCACTTCCAAACCGCACAGCTCTGCCAAGAGCGACGGTTCAGTCTGTTACTCCTACAGCCTCCACAAACAAGCTTTTCCATCCCTTGGGGAAGGGAGGTTACTTGTCGCCGCAGCCCAGTTCTAGGGAGCGGGGCAGCACATCCATCCCAACCCCGAAAGAACGGCGGGTCTCATACCGAGTGTAACAGAGCTGAGATAAACTGGTTCTATGAAGTGTGACAGCAACGCCCCTTGCAAGCCAAGTATATTCCAGCGTAAGATTTTGTCGCTGCAGGACATGGTTCGCAACCGCTCCCCGTGCTGGATCCCATCCCACGTAGGCACAATGTCGCTCGACTCCACGGGAATGGTACCTTCCCCTGCGCAAGAGAAAAAGAAAAGCTCTTCTGTAAAGAGGCAGATATTCAATAAATCAAAACCCAATCGGCAGCTGCACAAGAAACTATCTTCTATGCACAGGCACGGAGTGACCTCTGGAGTCAGTCTGTCTCTGGGTTTGGGAAACATTTTAGTATCACATGAAAAAGGGAACTTAGCGCTGATTACAGACGAGTCATTTTTCACACGGCTGAAGCAGAACGAAATAGCGCTTCAAAGAGAGGTCAGAGACATAGAAGCTTCGCAGCAAACTTCAGCCATACTCTTGCTAGTGCGGCAGGCCAGGAGGCAGACGGGGAAGGAGAAGGGACTCCCTCTAATGCCCCCATCCCTTTTACCCAACCCCTTTGGTTTCTGAATGCTTCGAATTCCACACCAGCACAACAGAGAGGGGGTAAGGAAACTCTGGAGCTCCAGAAAGGCTCAGAGGAGGGGACTGGAGCCACCCCATCGTGCAGGAGGAGAACGCACTCACCGTTCTCCACCTTGGTCCGCAGCTTGCCTTGTTTGGGGTTCTCAAAGAGAGGCTGATGCTGGGCTTGCCCCACCATGCTCGCCTGATCGCTGCAGGATTTATCAAAGAGTGCCCCGTCTCCACAAGGCGCTGTGCTAAAAAACAAACACTTCCCCAGGTTAGCACTGACTCCCAGAAAACAGCCAGGGCCAGGGGTCCGATAGCGCTGCTGACACCGGTCACTCCCCGCACAAACCTGACGTAGAGGTGAAAGGTAACACCGCTCTTTATTTTGAGTCTCTTCCCTCCCGCTGGCTCAAAAATTCTCTCTTCTGCAGAGGAAGGATTAGTCGGGTCATACTTCATCAACTCATTATAGAGAAACCTGAAAATAACAACATTGTGTCAAAAGGTTGCTTTGCTCCTGGGCCAAGGAGCACTTCAATCCAACCACTGCCCGTGCCCGGGACAGGCAGGCTCCAAAGTTCTGCCTCCGTCGCATCAAGTCACCTGCTCCTGGTCCTGCCTCATGGAAGAGCAAAGCCCAGGAGCCGTGGCTGAGAATACCTGGAAGCTGACAAATAGTGTCCGAGGCTACAGAAAAGGCACAAAATAAAGCAGATTTCCTCCCATGCAGAGGACCCGCAATAGAAAAATCAGCATTCTGTCAGGTGAGCAGAGGGAAGCGCTGGCAGGAGAGAGAAAGGAGCCTGGCTGGCTGCTGCTTGCGTGGACCTGATCCGAGTGTGAAGAAGACTTCAAGGTTGTTAACCCAGCACCTTTAGTCAGCACCAAGTTTGCATTAAGAGTAAGCAGCCCCACAGGCAGCTGAACCCAAGTGATATTATTAGCACAACCCCACGATCTGTTTACAATGACTGGGTCTTTTATGGCTGCTTCTGTCCAGAGGGACAGGGAAAAACCTTGAGGTCTCCAACATAGTGTCAAGGACTAAAGAAAAAATTGCAGCTTCACACAGACTCCTCAAGCAGAGCCTGTGCAGGGACTTATTTTGCAAAGGGGAGGTGGAGCTCGCTGTTCTCGTCTCTGACAGGCTCTGCCGTGCCAGAACTGCGAAGATTAACAACGGAGACAGGATTTAAGCAAGAGTGCAATCCTCTGACTTTACAGCTTGCCGGGGACCTGCCCTCAACACCTCCCAGTGCTGAGAAACACACAGAGTGTAGCGGCAGCAGGCAACGGCTCTAAGAAAGCAGCTGGCTTCGCTGTTCATAATGGAAGTGCAGACATTAGCAAGGCTAGTCCAACTTCATCTCACTTTAGGTTTTTAAAAAAAAAAAAAGAAAAAAAGCACCACGCTGAATGTTTATAAAGAGAAGAGAACAATTGTGCAGTTTAGTTGGGAAAAACCCTTTCCGACCAATGAAAAACGATTTCTGACTTATCAACGCAAACACATTTGATGCGTTTTCCTGAAGCCTTCTACACCCAGGCCCAGAAAGGCCACAAGGGGACCCGGCCTGCAGATTCCCCAGCACCTCAGCTCAGAGCTGTGCTCACACTGAAGCAGCGCGTTGCGCGCTGACCAAGCAGCCTCTGCAGGATGCTTTATTTTAAGTACATCAGACGCAGCCCTTGGGCTCTCGGCAAGTTTCCAGTTCGGTACTAATTCGGGCACCATTCAGGCATGGCCCTTTCTTATCAGAAATAACTTCCCTCTATTTAACAACACACGGGTAAACAGTGGTGTTAAGAGGATCACAGCCTCTCTCAACACAGCAAGGAACCGTCACAGCTACACCCCTCTAGGATGGCTCAGCACCTCTTGGCAGACCCTTCTCCTTCAGGTTTCCCCTTGTCTCACCTCACAAAGCCTCTTCGAGCAATGATTTCTGCGTGACAGTCGTTCACCGTCTCCCCCTTCAAGCTCAGCTCTTCTCCTTTCACACAACGATTACCTGAAATAAATAAAAAGGCAAGTGGCAAAGTCAACACACGGCTTCGCAGAAAGAGGGAGGGTTTCACCTTGCTTCAAGTTTTACTTCTTTGGGCTCCTGAGCAGCAGCAGCACCCTGACCGTTAAATCATTACCCTGATCCAAGCAGTTAGGAAAATAAAGGGACAAAGAGCACACACTACTTTAGGGACAGTAGAGACTTAAAAATTGGCGCAGGTTTAGGGGCAATGTCCCTTCCTGAGCACTTTTCAGCCCACTGCTGTGGGTGGAAGCGTGGCAGGGAGGGAGCTAAGGTACATGCAGCTGAGAGAAGCTGGGGGATCTTGTGCCGTACGACGCGAGAAATCCATGCTCCGATGCACAGACTAGCGCGTAGCAATGCAAGCAAAGATTAAGAGCGATATAGCTGCAGGCACATTCGCTTTGTTCTCCCTCTATAACCAGATCACTTGTGACACCACGCGAGCCCTGGGAATGTTTCTTGCCCTCTGAAGAAGCCTACAGCAAGAGCCGTTCCCCAGTCGTAGCAGACAGGGAATCTAGCGGGGAAATGAGAGTTCAGCCTACGCTGGAAGACGCTGTTCATACCTGTTCCGATGCTGACCACCACTCCCAGGCCCTTGTTTCCTTTTCGCATAATGATGGCAGCCAGGATCTTCCGGCCAAGCAGATTGTGCTGGATGCGAGCAGTGAGGGTGTTGAAGCGCTGGTGGCTCAGCATAGCCATCTGATCGTGTAGGGTACTGCCGCTGACGGGGAGCTGGGACGGGGACACAAGACCAGGATTGCTAAGAGATCATGAGTAGGTGTCCTGGTTTGAGCGACACGGGACTCATTTCTCTTCTAATGCATGGGAAAACTGCACTTTTAGAAGACTCTAGGGTCTGAATTGGTGAAAATATTTACTTTCTAGCCAGCTCTGGTGTGCGGGTCTCAAGGTCTCAGTGTTTTCGAGCTCGCCAGACGTGGGGATGAGGAGAAGCAAGACCCGGGCACTTGCCCCACGCTGGCCAACAGCGTTATTTCATACCATGAACGGCACATTCAATAGAAGTAAGAAAGTTTGCTGTGAAGCTCTCTCTCTCCCTTGATGGCTGCGATCCAGAGAACTCCCTGCCCCTGAGCCCTTCCCTTCCTCCCGAAGCCATAGCGCTCACAGTGTCCAACATTTACTGTCCACTGCTGGGAGTGCACGGCTTCCTACGGATAGAATGGGCTGAGTATAATCCTTGTGTATTTTATATTGGTATTGGGATCAATATTGGTTCTGTAGTTTGATCACTGTTAATTATTTAGCCTTATTTTACTAAATCTGTTTATATTTCAGCCCTCGTATTTTCTTGTTTTTTCCCTGATTTCCCTTCCTGGGTGGGGAGGGGTCATGGGGTGAGAGAATAATTGTCTAAACGACAATAAATTGTTGTGGGTTCCTCAAACCATAACAGCAGGCCACAAAGCGGCTCAAGAAGTAGCTAACCTGAAGCACAGCTATCCGAGCAGAAGGCAGGAACACGGAAAACACGAGCTAAAGGTGGTGCAATTTGGGGTTGAGCGCATGGCCAGTATCGTGTCAAGGGGTGGGTGAGGTTCTTTTCGGTACTTCTAGGAAACACCTGCCCAACGTTTTGAGTTCTGCTTTGAGCACATCATTAAGAGAAGCAGCAAGCCATCTTCCTGGCAGCAAGCAAAATGGGCTGAGGAACGGCCTCCCGAGATTGCCAGGGGAAACCCCCATCGCAAAGGAACAAAACCCATCTTGCCTGTTCCCAGAGACTCAGCCAAGGAAATCTGTTACTGGTTTTGGAGGAATTCCTTCTCTGGCTGCCTGCGAGGAGACTGCACAGTCACTCCCATGGCAGACGGGCACTTGCCTCCTCTAGCACTGCTGACTGACAAATCCTCCCTGATGGCTTTTCTATTTAGAGCCACAGCTGCTGTGCTCAGCTGTGCAGCCTGGAACGCGGCTTTTAAGAGATCACAAAACTCTTAAGTGTGATTTAAAGCAGCACAGGTTTGGGACAGCCATCCTGCCAAGACCAGAGCTTTGCTCTTATCTGATGCATGAGGTTTTTTTGAGCTGACACACAATTTTTAATGCAGCATGAAGGAATTTGGAAGCAGGAAAAAAGTCACAGAATTAAAAATGAGCATGTTCCTGCTCCACCACAGGAACACACTTCAGTAGCTCGTGGAAGAATCTGATGATAATTTAGCCCTACAGCAGACGCCAGCAGGAGGGAAGAGTACGTCCGTGCCCTGAGGAAACATCTAACCCACTTCAGAAAAACATCAACTTATTTACACCTTCAGAGAACAAAGATCTCTCAGTTGATCCTGAAAACATTTTTCTGCCGGACTGACAGGCACAGGACAGGCAGGGCTACAAAAGCAGTCCCAGCTTTGGAGGAAGGGGATTTACCTCGGTGATGTTCATCCCTTCCATGCGCTCAATCTTCTCTGTTTCCCCGATCAGGACTCTGAGCGCTGCATCAGCTGCCTCCTGCTTGCCCTGCTTTTTATTGTGTGCAGTTACAGCTGGGAACCAACGGCCTCCAACCTTCGCCTGATAGACAAACCTACAAAGACAGCAGCGCACCTCTGAGAAACCAAGAAACCTACGGATTTCAGTCCGGTTTTTAAATTCTCTCAGTGGAGAGAGGAGTGGAGGTAGTTTAATTGTCATCCAGACATAAAGTTTGGCAGAAGCAGCAGCTCAGCCTCTTGCCATCTTGAACCGCAACAGGAATTTTGCATTCTCTGCCATTTTTCCAGGACAACAGCAACAGTGCAAAATTTCCTCCTGGACAGATCATAGAATCGTCTAGGTTGGACGGGACCTTTAAGATCTTCGAGTCCAACCGTTAACCCAGCACTGCCAAACCCACCACTAACCCATGTCCCTCAGCCCCTTATCTACCCATCTTTTAAATACCTCCAGGGATGGTGCTCCAGCAGATGCAGCTACTTACTTGGGGTCATGGGGAGGTCCTGACTGGTCAATGAGTTTGAACTCTGCAGCAAACCCATTGGAGCGGGCGTATTCCAGCAGGCCACTGACAGGATTGACATTAAGGTATTTGATGAGCTCCCCAACACCCTTCGCTTTCGCCACCTGGGATTCATCTGGAGCAGCAATCCACGGTCCACAGCTGTGCGTGGACTGGTCACCATGGGGCTTCACGACAGGCTAGAGCAGAGTTAGACAGGAGAAGGCTGTTAAACACCGAGCAGCTGGTATTACCACAGGCCAAGAGCACTCAGCAAACCTCTGCCAGAGCAAGCACGTGACCTCATGGGGTGAAATCCAGCGGAATGTGAACTAACAGCAGGAGAGAACCCAACCCAAAACACTCAGGTCTTATAAAGAAGCTCTTCGTACCTGTTCAGGCAAGACATGGGGTACAGACTCTCCAGAAAGAATCTTCACAGCAACTTCTGCTGCCATTTGCTTTGCTCCCTTCTTGCTGTTTCCTACCACAGCAGGGAAAATTTGGTCACCCATTTTCACACAGTAGCTGAACCTGACAGGACATTATAGCATACGAAAAGTGTTAAGCATAGCTGTCTCGATCTATTTATTATCCCTTTCTCCCAGTTCAAGTTAAATCCTTCTGGGTTATCGCCAATTTAAATCTACCATGATGGCCCTAAATACTCCCAGTAGACCACTATCAGGTAGGGTACAGGGCTGGAACCTGTTCCGGGTCTGGTGGAAGAAACAGCATCCTTTCGCATGAAATGGCATTGGTTTTGGTCTCTTTCTGGAGGCAGGTGTCTTGGAGGAGCCATGCCCAGACTCCTCGGACAAGAGGAACAAGTCCAGGAATGCGGGTAGCGTGCTGAAGAGGAAGGATATTAAAGAAAGGGTTCCTATCCTCCCCAAAGCTGACAACAATCTGCCATACCTAGGATCATGAGGTGGGCCTTCCTGAGACAGCAGCTGGAATTCAATCGTGTTCCCCGATTTTTGTCCATACTCCATTAACACGCTGATAGGGTGCTTCCCAGGAAGCAGGTTGAGATGAGCTGGCGCAGACGATGGCTCTGGCTCTGGATGCAAAGGCTACAGCGAGAAGATGGAGGAAACCAGTTTCAGACTAAACACCGTCTGACCAGCCTCACAAGTAACAAAACCAAGACTCACCAATTCCGGTTCAGAGTTGTCGGAGGGAAACGGCTCTTCACATTTAATTCCACCGTGTCTTCCATTCTCCGCTTCACTCATCAGGACCTTCATAGCATTAGCTGCTGCCTCCTGTTTAGCGAGTTTTTTGCTCCCTGCTTCTGCTGGTGGGAATCGGCGCCCATTAATCACTGCCTGGAACTTAAACCTTTGAAAGAGAAAACCAAAGCGGTAAATCGAGAGGCAGAAGCGTGGTCTTTTCAGAGCAAGCAGGTAAGGCTGCTCTTGGAGTTCAAGCGAGAAGAAACACCTAGCTTCTGGCTGGGAGAGCAAACCCAGGCTGCCACGTACAGAAGACAAAAATACCAAGGGCGCCCCGACAGCTCTGCATCTGGGCCTCATTTCATCGCATTTCCACAACTGTTCACAACAGAGGGGCAGCTCCAGATTTTGTTCTGAAGGAACGGGATAAATTGCCTTGTTCTACAAGCACCAGAGACGTGTAATGGCTGTATGCAAAGAGCGATTTGGTGTTGTCTCCTGCACAGGGAGGAAGAAAGCTTAAAAGCAGCCTGCGCTGTTCCATCTGCACCTGGTCATTCGGGGTTACTCGTCCCTCTGGCATTTTCCCTGGCTATCCAGTGCATTCACACCATCTCAGAGAGGTGCTGCCTCACGTAAACCTCTTGCCTTTGACGTTTCTGTCTCTCTCCTCCCTGTGAACTCTAACAAACACTCTTTCTCTTCTGACCTCCAGCCCTATACAGAGGAAACCTGCTTCCAACGAGAACGGGTCAAACCAGATCTGGAGAGGGGTTATGGGGCTGAATCCATTCAGATCCCTCCTTACACAAAAAAAAAAAAAAAAAAAAACAACAAACGCCTGGGATACCATCTTTAGAAATTAGGCCAATTTTCCTGTCTAGCGGATCTATTGACATATTCCAGTGTGGCACATATAGCGCTTTTCACCGTCTCGCTGGTGCTCAGGAACAGCCATGATTTAGCAAGGGGAAGCAGGGCTCCAGAGACTGACTACGCAAACCCTGGTGTCATGCTACGTGCTCCGCTCACACAGGCTGCTCTGCCCTGCTACACCACAGAAACGCCTACAGTGGGTTCACCTCGTCTAACCCAAGACAGCTGCACCCAAGCACTTTGTTCTGTGCTCCCTTTATAACACTTCCAGGGCGAGAGCATCTTGAGAGGTAGCTTAGGAATACCAGTTTCCCCATATACAATCAAATTGAAAGCCAAGTAATTAAATCAGACAGCGCCTGGCTGAAGAGATGAATCCCACCTCCGCTGCTTACAATGAGGTGCGGGGTTGCCAAAACTGCGCTACCTGGGGTTAAATTTTAGCCTTGTTTTGGTTTTTGTTTTGGTTTTGGGGGTTTTTTTAAGCTACTGCAAGGAATCAACTACGCTAATCCTTCTGAAACGAAGTAAACATTAATGAGCAGGTGCTTCAGGACAAACTTGAGCGGGTGAAGTTAGTTGAAGTCAGATCATTTTGAGCAAAAAAATAGCTCAGGAAAGGTAGGGAATTTTCTTACCGTGGCTCGTGAGAGGGTCCACTCTGCTCCAGCATGGCAAACTCACAGTGCTGGTACGTGTACTGGGAATATTCGGTAAGGCCACTCACTGGGTTCTTCTCCTGACAAGCCATCAGTTTCTCTACAGGTGTACAAGGGAAAGCAGTTTCAAACTGGGCGGCGTAACTGGGGGAAGACTGGGAATTCATGATGGATTCTGACTCATCAGGCTGCTTGTTGATAGTGTTCAGATTATCCGGGATATCATCCGTGGCCCACTTGCCGTTTTCAGAGTTATCATAATTACTCAAACTGGAGAATTCGGGCTTAGTGTCCTCAGGTGGGGCTGCCTCCATGTCACTGGCATCGCTCTGATCAGCTTGCCCCAAAGGCTGCTGTCCATTTTCTAGACTTTCTTCTTCTTCTTCCGATGTTGCCACTGCTGGTGAAGCTATGGTCACCTCCTGGGTACACGGAGGAACAGAGGAAGGTGGAAAACCTGACTCAGGTGTGGGATCTGTCACCTGTGTTACCGCGCTGGCCTTCAGCCTCATCTGCATCCGCTCGCGTTTCCTGTCCGTCAGGGACCACCGCGGGGGGCTCGTGTTCTGCTTGTGGACATCTCCCAGCTTCTCCAGAGCGCTAAGAAAGGCATTAACGTCCTTGGCCCTCGAAAACCCAATGTTTTTGGCGAGGTTGAGCGCCGTCGTTTCCGCTACGCTGAACAAGTAGTTGCAGATTTTATCCTTTGTCTCAGCCATCATGGGATCGGTGTCTCCCGAGCCAACCACACTCCTCTCTCCTCCTCTGCTCTCACCAGCTGGATCTGGGCTACCACGGCTGTGGTCAGCGGGGCTTCTTTCTCTGCCTGCGCTTGGGCTGGCAATCCTCCACAGCGGCGGCGTCTCTTCACCTTTGTGCAACTTGCCTTCTCGGAAGAGTTTATACAAAACACGGTTGACCTCCTTCTTTTGAGTTTTAAGTTTACGTACAAGATCATGAACTGTACAAGTCTTCCCCTCCCCCAGCTGCCTGAAAATAGTCAGAATTTCTTGTTCACAGTCTTGTCCAGCAAGAGACAGTCTCTGGAAATTCAGCCTGATGGCATCGGAATCTCTCTCCGAGTTCTCCTGATGACGGTACCGAGGAGGGCAATAACGTGGCGAAGTTTCTACCCACGGACACTTGCTGGAGAACCTATGCCATCCTGCTCTGCTGCAGCTGGGTTGCCATCTCTCTGCAGGAGCCGGCGCCGCAGCTCGCACGCCTCTGATGCGTGACTCGTCGTATGATCCCTGTCCCTGACGCAAACTGACTTCAGCGTCCTGGTCTGTTAGGAACTGCTGGTGTAAAAAGGTTTCCTGATTAGTTTCTCGTGGGGTATGAGGGCGGTTAAAAAAACCTTGATTAGTGCTGGGGTGGTTACGTCTTGAGCGGGTAAGATACGAGCCTCTGCCTCGACCAGCGCCTCTGTTCATAGCGCACTGCTGGGACACACGTGTGAATCGGGCCGCTTGCGCGCCAGAAGAAGGGGACCTGCAATTCACTTCGCACTCTGCTGTCCCAAACAGGCGCCTGCTAGGAGGGAAAAAAAACCAAACAGAATTCAGAACCTATTTACACAACTGTAGGATTCCAGAAATGCAGTTTAAACAGTTTCCCTGCTACTGAGGCATTTCAAGCATCTTCACCTCATCAAGCTTTCCGAGTCTAAATTATTCATGTAAACACAAATAGCAAACTCTGTGTCTGCCCAGCACAGAACCCAGTGGTCAGGAATTGCAGGTGAAGTTAACAAGGACAAACAGCTTTAATAAGAGCGACCCTCTGTTCCTGCTGGACTGAATTTCAAGCTACCTGCACAGGGGCCGTTTGTCTTCTCATGATGCCGTCTGTCAAAGGCTCACCCTGCGCTTCCGAAACACAAGCGAGTTTCATTCCTCTGACCCGAGGGAGGGAAGAATCTCAGACCCGCTTTGCAATCAGAAAAACGGGGGCACAAGGAGGTGAAGCGGCACAAGGAGGTGAAGCGGCTCGCACGGTCACACAGGACAGCGTTGCAACAGACTTGCAACAGTTCTCAGACTCATGGACAAAAAAAGTCTGAAACCCCAAATGTCCTTTGCTTCCTGGATGTTATGTGACCCGTAGAGGTAAAGCAGCACGCCACAGGGGAAGTAAAGCAATAACACGCAGAGAAATTGGATAGGTGTGCAGCTGGCAACAGTATGAAAAGGTTTTTGGGACTGTAGCCCAAATTTCACTCATATCACAGACAGTTGTGCTACCCCCTCTTAGGTACAGGACGTAAGTCTGAGCTTTTAATACACTTTTCAAAAGTAAGTAACCCAGCACAGGCCATATTCTAGTTCTTTGACAACAGCTGGTTGTGAAACTGAGTGGATAAAAACATGCAACTGATACCTGCTGCGAGGTCCCCGTCCTACCTTCCTCCCGGTAACCTCTTTAAGGCACCTATCTTCATAAAGATAGTTTTTCCGATGTACGTTGTATCGTCTTAAAGCTCCCTATCTTTTATGGTTAGACTTGATGATCTTAAAAGCCTCTTCCAACCTAGGTGATTCTATGATTCTATCTTCATCAAACACGCCTCAAGGCCAACTTAAATTTCCCTTTCATTAAACAAGTTCATCAACAGCCACCAACTGCCACCATCGTGACTTATTTTACCAACCCCGATAAACAGGGGCTCCACGTGCGGTGCTGGGGAGGCTCAGTGCAGCGAGGGGGGGGGGGTGTCTCACTGTCCCCCTACTCAGTGAACTCGTTTTAAAAGCGACTCCTGAGCCACAGGCAGGACGGAAATCCTGGCAGGCAGGCGGAGTGGTGTTTTTCATTTAAAAATGCTCTTACCTCGCTCTCGTCCATAGGCCAAATTCCCTTATTTTGTGAGAAAATAAACGGAAAAAAGAAACCCCGAGCCGCAGAACATCTCTCGGGGAAGGGAGGCGCCGCCGGGCTGGCTGCGGGCAACCGGTCACCCCGGCAAGATGGCTGCGAGCTGCCTTTCGGTTTCGGTTCCCGTTCCCGCAGCGGCCGCCCCGCCCCGGCCGGGGAGGTGGCAGGGAGGGGACGCGAAGCTGGATTTTGGGCTTTGCGAGCGCTCCAAGCCCCGAGCTTCCTTCCCAGCGGCGGCCACAGCTGGGCCTAGACAGCAAACCCCGGCGGGAAGCTCCTTCCCCCGGTACCGGCGGTGATTTACAGTCCCGGCCAGGCAGGAGCCGTCGCTGGGGGGGGATCCCGGTACGCACGGGAGGAGCGGCGGCTCTCCCGGTTGCGGGAACGGTTGGCACCTTAAACTACCCCTCAAAAGAGGATCCCAACCACCAAGGCAGGATCCGCGCCACCCCGCGCCCCGGCCACATCCCTTCCCCTGGCAGCACCGCGACGGGCCGGCGCAGCCGACCCACTCCCGCGGTTGGAAACGACGGGGCCACTCGCTGCGCTGAGGCCCGACGTTCCCGGACACGATCGCGCCACCAACCCGAGACCCCCGGGGCCACCCCCGCTGGAGGCCGAACCGCGGCCTGTGCCCAGCGCGTCCCCATCCCGCCCGGGTCACCAGGCCCGACGGCAGCCGGAGGGCACCCGCGGGCCGGGGAGGAGGCTCCGCTCCGCCCAGGAGGCCCGTAAGCACCCCCGGCGCTGCTGAAGGCCCGGCGGGGCCTAGAACCGGTCCGGGTCGGCCCGCCCCCCCCGTGCCCCCTTACCCCC
>VFFE01007628.1:181222-203452 GCA_008921705.1 Burhinus oedicnemus | reverse complement strand
CCCCTCCTCCATTCTCCACCCCTTCCGTCCCCGTGTTCCCCGTGGGACTCCCACCTCCTCCATTGCCCCCCCGTGGGGCTCCCCCCTCCTCCATGGGCCACCCCTGCCCCGTGAGGCCCCCATTCCCTATGGACCCTCCATCTCTGGTAGGGCTCTGCTGTCTCCTGTGGGCCCCCCCCATCCCTTGTGGGGGTCCCCCATCTCCTAGGGCCTCCCCCTGTGCTCCCCCCGCTTCCTCCGTGGGGCTCCCCCTTCCCCCACAGGCACCTCGTTTCCCGTGGGACTCCCCTCACCCCCTTTTTAATACAGGTTTTTTAATGGCACAGCTGCCCATCTAGACAAGGCCCGAGTCACGTCACCCCCCTCCGACGCATCTTCCAGGAAGATGGAGACGTTCCCTTCCCTGATCCCAAACCAGGCACAGCCTCCGGGCCCAGCGGAACCTCCCTTTCGCAGCCAAACCCCCTCCTAATCGTGTGAGTTAGAAAACTACCGGCAGAGAACAGATTGTTCCTGTCTGCTGCTTTGCCGCGTGCGTGTAAATAGTTGTGTGTCATTTACCATCTGGCAGAGAGATCCGAGCACTGAGGCGGCGGCGACGACGACGGCGGCGCTGGGTGCCAGCGGAGAGGCGGGAGGTGTACCGGCACCGCGCGTGGTTCGTATGGCTCGGAGGCTACCGGCGGCTCGAGGCAGCGCCTGTTTGCTGCGGTACAACCGGCGAGCGATAGTCACAACTAGGACCATCAGACCAGGAGTCCCCAGCCCCTCTTCTGTCAGGGGGGTGGATGCAGAGGGCAGCCAGGAGGGACGGGCATGGGCTCTGGCTGCTTTTTAACTGGCCGTCTGCCTACACTTGAATGAGCAAAACACACGAGGACAAGGTCCTCAGAGGACCCTGGTCCCCACCAGTAGCTCTGCCCGTCCCAAAGAGACGGCGTGTGCCTTCGGGTGGGGACCCTGCACCCACCCTGGCTGCCTTCCTGCGGCTTTGTGAAGGCATTTCAATGAGCCTGGAGTCACCGCTGGCACACAGAAACGGTGAGTCAGGCCCCAGAATTGCCAGGCTCGGCTGCTGCTCACATTCAGTGACCGTTTTTTGAAGCTGAGGTTGAGAGTTGTTCACGGTTTGGGGTTTTTTTTCTTTTCAGATGATTTCTGGATTCAGAGGTTTGGGGGCTTGTGTTTCCCAGTTTGGTGGTTTGTTTTTTTTTTTTTTTCCTGTAACAGGGAGACTCATTTTCTAAAAAAGGACCCCTCCGCCAACTGAAATTGTCACATCTTTATTCCCAGGAGGATTTGGGTGCACAAACCCCCCCTGCCTGGTATGAGGCTCACGGTAGACCTGCAAACACTGGGGGTCAGGTGCGTAAGTCCACATAAGCAGCGTCTCCCACCCGTTCTGCTAAAGCACGAATGACTCCGCAGCACGCAGAGCACACGACGATCAGCTCCTCAATCTGTTCTTCCCCCCCCCCCTTTTAATTGCTTGTGATCACTCTGAAGCTTTAACCCAGCCTGTGATTCATCTCGGCTGCTGGTGAGGCGGAATGGGAAGGTTACAGCGCTGCTCTCCACTGCGTCGACGTGATATACCCTGCCCATGAAAGAATCTATAGCTGGCGTTATGGGGCCATATATCCTCTTGAATTGCAACACCCTAAATGCGACAAATAGCCACTTAATCGATACGAGTTCATTCTCCATTATTCTTCTTTATGGAAAATGGGGCAGACTCCCAACCCGTTTCCATAGGAACGGGCTGAGAGACTGGGAGAAGCGTCGGCTGCCGAAGGCCCGGTGTTAACGCAGCATCTGCTTCGCGCTGGCAGAAGCTCCAGCAGCCTCCCGACATGGCAGCCACCTAAAGCCGAGTCAATTTGTGCTGGAGATAAGGAGCTGCCGGCTGATAACCGGCTTACGTGCAGGTACCTGCGTTATCCCTGCAGATTTTGGCGGGGAATGGAGAGGGCTCCTTTGCTCGCCCGGCACCAGCATCCCGGGGCTCATCCTGCCCCCCTGCTTCCCTGGGGGCTCCCCCAAACCCGCCGCTTCCCCAGGGCTGAGCAAAGGCTTCCCCGCGCGATGGCAGCATTTGCTAAATCTCCGGCGCCAGCTGGAGATGCCTCAGGTGTCTGCTTTGTTTTGCTTCCCTCTTATGAAATGAAATGAGAAGAAATAAATTGTAGCACAGCTCCCCCGCCCGACTTTCTGTTCAAATGCCAGTTCTCGGCTAAGGCTATTGTTCCGCAGTTTCATTTTAAACTGCTTTATTAGACACTCTAAAATATCACTTCCTCGCTCTTGAAGGCAGCCTGTTCCTACAAGAGAGATAAAAACCTGATGGATTGATTGCAAAGGGGACATTTTGTTGCTCTCCTAAATCGACTGGCTGCATTTTTTAATTGAAGGCAGCCCTGGGAGTGGCGGTGTATTATTAGCCTTGCCGGTGCCTGCTCCCCTCCACCCCAGGGGCAAGCTCTGCTTTCGCGCTGCCGAGGCAAGAGGCTCAATTAGGTTTTTGGCCTTCTTGCAGAAGCGCCCGTCAAGCGCTCCAGGCTGCTCCTATGTGGAGCGAGGAATTGGGCTGAGTCAGTTCCCGCGTCCTCCCAAACATTGCTCTTTCTTGCGTCTTGTGTCTGACCGCATGGCTGGGAAGCGGCGTGGAAAATCTCCGTAACTCCAGTGCCTTCGGTTCCCCTTGGAAGGGGAAAACAATACTTTATTTTCTTCCAATAGATTTTTATTGTAGCTATAAGCACGCTGCAGGTAAAGCGTGGGAGATGCTGCCCCATGCTGAGCTTGGGGCTTCAATGTTGGCACCGCAGAATGGTGCTGGTTCCCAGAAAGTGATTTTTTTCACCCGCTTTGCCCCCTCTTGCACTTGAGGACCCGGTTCCCAGCTGGGGAAGCAGCAGAGCTATCCAGGGCATGGCACAAGTTTTTTCTCTCAAGGCTCCTCGCTGCTCAGCGAAGGAGCGAACCTGAGCTTTGATACAGCCCCGGCAGCTGCCATGTCTGTGCTCCAGAGACGTCACCAGCGATTACTCATCTCGAGAGCTCCCGGTGCAGAGCAGAAGGGAAGGGGGGGACTCTGCCACATCTCCTGGCACCTCTGTCCACACGATGCTTATCCCCCTCGAACGTCAGTGTGCTCCAGGGATGTGACAGCGTGCTCCCACGGCCTTCGTCCTTGGCTCTGAGCCGCCGCAGAACCCGGCAGGGAAAGGCAGGTGGGGCTGGCACAGCTGCGGCAGGCGAAGGAGCCGGCGCGGTGACTCCCACGGCAGCTGCAGCGGTGGGAAGCAGCACGGTTTTATTCCGGCTGTTACAAAAGGTACCCTTGAAAATAGGCAGGAGAAGGCAGACTGCGGCGCAGGCACCCGCGTGGCAGGGGATGCCACGTGAGCACAGCCTTCACCTTTAGCTCTTGGATGCTAATGGCCTCATCCGTCGTCTTAGAGCCAGCGCAGCGTCTCCATGACAAGACCTACCCTGCCGGGGGGAATGGGCGTCTCCTCCAGCTCGGTGCCACGATGGCCAGGGGCTCTTCCAGCTCGGAGAGGGACTGTGGGAAGCCCGGCTGCTCCCACCGCGACAAAGCACGCTTCAGATGCCAGCGTTTCTCCTTGGCGGGGCTCCAGCCTGGTCAGCTTCCCCCTTACCGAGTTGTCCATCACTTGGGTGACGGCAAAGCATCGCTGCAAGGTGTCAGACGGGGACCCCGGCCAGACTTCGAGCTGCCCAGAATCTCTCAGAGCTTGTTCTTGGAGGGGGACCAGCGAGGAGAAGGGGATTACTGTCTCTGCTCTGAATTACTGCACCTGATGCGGTGGTTCCCGGAGAATGAATCAGTTAAATTAATGAATCCTCCCTAATGCCAGAATTCAAGGAGCTTCCTAATACATGTCAGTCAACGTGGCATTAATACTCTCTCCTCTGTGACCTTTATATCACCATACAAGTCCAGGTTCCCCTTTTTGCTCTTTACTATTCCCTTTCATATTTAATTTTAAATCCGATTTATCTGCCAGAGGCCTTTATCCTGCGCTCAGACACATCGAAAGGATTTCACAATCCCTCCCCGGGGCAGAGCCGCGGGTGGGAAAAGCATCGGCCCGAGGGTAAAAGGCATCCCTGGGGCAGAGCTCTCCGCTGCTGCTCCCCTGCCGCTCGTCACCACGCCGGCGTCCGATTTTCACCCACATCACTGGCCGTACTTGCCGCGGGGCTCCCTGCTGACCCCACCATTTTCTTCAAGGTCAACGCTCAGCAAACGCCAGGGGCCACCCGGGGCGAGCAACGGCTGCTCTCCGCTCCTCTTGATTTATGTGCTATTGAGCACAGAGAGACTCTAATGGACCGTCTCGCAGGGGAAAGCCTGCTGCAGCCGAGTCTCCAAAGGGCTTCCTGGTGTGTAGGACTCCTTTGTGCCTCCCACGGGATCCTATTACACCTCCTTCGCTGCTTTTTCTTTATTCGCTGCGGATTATTATTTTATTTTTTTTTTCCACGCAGCACAAACCGACTGCCGGAGCCAGCGACACGCACTGATGGAGAGGCAGGAGGGCAGCTGGAGGGAGTGATGGATGGCACAGGAGAGGCCGGTTGCAGATCTCAGGGACATGTACAGCACTTTAATTGGTCGGCCTGCACAGATTTCCTTGCAAACAGCATTTTTTAATCTAAAAGAAAGCAAGAAACTGGAACGTGTCTTGCTTCTTTCATGACTTCCCTGGAGGCAGCAGCAGCACATTAAGGGAAAAGAGAAGGAGGAGGAAAAAATAGTCAGAAGCACCAGGTGGCTGAATATCTTGCAGCCTAATTGATTCCTCTTTAATTAGTACAAAACCTGTTGCTCTCAACCAACTTTCAGTGCCAGCTTTGGAGCAAGCAGCATCCTCCCCGGCCCCGCGCCATCGTGGCAGAGGGAGGAGAGGAACCGCAGGGAACGGTGCAGGGTTGATGGTGCCTCTTCCCTACCTGGGAACTGGGGCCACCTCCAGCTCCTACGACTTTCTTCCAGGCAGCGAGAGCAGGGAGGAGGAGAGCCGGCTGTGTCGGTGCCTGTCGCACACCAAGCCACGGCGAGGGGCTCGGATGAGACCATCCGGAGTAACTGGGACTTCATGGGGATTTCTGTGCCTGGCCTCATGTGGGAATGGCTCACCAGTTCTCACCCAGACTCAGATATTTTTCAAATGGAAAAGAGCTCAACTTCATTTTCAGTGAAGTTACTTCTCCCCTTTTTGCCTTCTGACTTTCAAAAGGACGTCCAAGCCCTCGCGTGGGTTTGAAACCAGGCTCTGCGCTGCCAAGGGCGGCTCTGGGGTGGGTGCCGACTTTACCAAGCGCATCAGCACCCGGCCACATCTCTAGCGCTTCTGGAAATGCCACCTTATGGTTTTAATTCTCCGGTCCTTCTGACCAGTGCAAGGGCTTCCCCTGGCGCAGGGTGGCTGCGGGGACTCCTCTGTCACCCAGCGGCTTCTGCCCAGCAGACCCAGGAGTCGGACCCTTCTCCTGGCCGTAGGTCTCCGGTTCTGTTAAAATACCGTCGCGGACAAGGTGACAACTTGTCTGCAGGTTTTGCGGCAAAGCCGCCGCCACTGGCCGGCTCGCGACGGTTGCTGTTGCTCCAGCACAGCAGCTGCTGCCCAGCAGGAAGCCCAGAAATACCCTTTTAAGTAGAAAAGTGTTATTTACCATTGTATTTTACAGCCGATCCCTGCTGAGAAACCCTTCTTACCGTGCGAGCACCAGGCCAGCAGGCCTTGGGAAACGGAGATGGCTTCTTCCATCCCAGTAACCCCGCAAAGGGACGCAAACAGCCTGGCATCTTTTCATGCAGATGCATCCTCCGTGGACGCTCATGGGAATTGCAGGCACGTCTGGAAGAGAAGAGGAAGCTGATGGGCAAATGCTGCGGCCTCAGCAGGAAGCTCGGGAGCTAAAATACGCCCTGCCAGCCCTTGCACGCAGACCCAGCCCCGCGTGTCACCGCTGGGCAGAGGAATCATGCAGAAGTGGCACCGTCACAGGCTCCGGCCACTAACGAATCCCAACGGTATGGCCCCGGAGCAGGAGCCAGAGCAACCCTCTCCAAGCTCTTGAGAGCTCAGGAGCGGTTTTCGCGGTGCCGAGCTGTTTGGTTGATGTTGCACAGACCTCTCCGAAGGCGCGATCTGGCCTGCAGACCTCACACCACCGCGCGGATAATTAACAGTAACAAACGAGCCCGTCGGTGCCTGGAATCCCAAGGCTGGGGTGATGAATTAGCAGCTGAGCAGCCTCGATTTTCCCTTGGAAAAGGAGCCCATCTGAGATCAAAATAGCTGCAGGACGGGCCCCCAGCTCATTTTATTTCTGCAGCGAGCGCAGGAGGGTGTTCACAGGAGGTTTTCCTGCCTGGGCTCAGGAGCTGTGGACCGGATCTGGACTGCCCAGCTGGAAGCCTCGGCTCTCCCTCGCTCACCGCCTGCTCCATCCCCTCGGGAGCTAAAGCTGCTCCGTAGGGAGAGAGACTCGTGGCTCAGGAGCCGGGGAAATGCCAGCACGCAGAAGCCGTCGCTCAGCGCTGGAGCCGTTGTCCTGCCTGTGTGCAAACACAAAGCCCGGTCTAAAGGCCCCGGTCCCCTCCCGCCCTCCCTCGTCCCCCGGAGCTGCCTCCCACATCCCACTCGCTCCCAGAGGGCAGGTGCCAACTCAAACCCGTGCCTGGCGGAGCCATTTGCTTGTGGTTTTCCCCCTCCCTTGTGGAAGGCCAGCAGCTCCCCGCTGTTTATAGAAAGCTCTATCTGTAAGGAACTATTGAGCAAAACAATAGTGCCTTTTTTTTTTTTTTTCCTTCCTTCAGTGTTTTTTCCTCTTTTCCTCCAAAGCACACTTCCTCTCCTGTCACCGCGCAGCCCGGAGCTGCCACGGCCACGTTGCGCTGGGGTGGGTGAAGATGCCCAGACCCTCAGCCCGACAGCGGCATCCTCCCTCCCTCCCTCCTCGGGCTGGGAATGCGAAAGGCAAACGGCCGCAGGGAGGCGGAGATCCGCGTTATGGACATGATTCTCTTTCTCCTTGGAGAAGCCTTAATCCCAAGCCATTAATAAAAACAGATTTCATGCTGCACGCAAAGATTAAACGAATTTTGCCTTGTCTCCGTGGGCAGTATCAGAAATACAGCTGCCTTCGTACATCAGGGCTCTGCTGCGCCAAGCCACTAATACTGCAAACGAAGCTCGAGGGTTTTAATCACCTATCAAGGAGTCCCCCAGACTGTTGGAGGTATTTTTAGGATTTACAGGTATTAGCTCAAAAAAAAAAAAAAAAAAAGAGCCCAATTTATCGATTCATCGTGATTCAACCACTGCACGTCACCACCTCCTCCTCCGCTGGCCCCACAGCACCCGTAGCCAGCTTAGCTGGGGGGGTTGGTGCCCGTTGGCACCCTCCTGCCCCGCGTATGGGGGATGCATTTTGGGACAGCCGGTCCCTCAGGCTGCTGCCTTAGTGCCTGCTTGCCGACGGAGCGAGCCAAAGCTCGCGGCGCAGCGTTGCCAGGCTCTGAGCAAGGCTTTTGACTCGTCGCCTGGATTTAGCGGCGCTCAGCAGGAAAGGCTCCAGCTTCCCCTTCTCTCTACCAACGCGTTCCCTCTGGGACAGTTGTTTTCCTGCCCTTTGCACCCCAGCCAGCTTTTATCCTCGGTTCTTTAGAGGTGAGGGATGAACCGAGCCGTTAGCTGAGCTCCAGCTCTGATGTTCGGGCAGAGCCAGGGTGAGCGGGAGGGAAATCCTTGGGGAGCCCCGGTGCAGAGCCGGAGGAAAGAACATCCACCGCGCCAGGGAAATCCTTGGGGAGCCCTGGTGCAGAGCCGGAGGAAAGAACACCCACCATGCCATCCAGATTCTCCGCTCTCCCCTTGAGCGCAGGAACCCCGATCCCCTTCAAAGAAGTCTTTTTGGGAGCAGGTGGCTGGAAAACACCTCAAAGCTCATGGGAAGCTGCCTGGGAGCCAAGGACTCCCGAGAGGCCGCAATTAAAGCACGTGGTTTTACAAAGCACCCAGCAGCTCCCAGCACGGGGGGCTCCGGAGATGCAACCCCAGATCAGCGTCCCCCCCTTGCAGAAGAGAGCGGGGATGCTTCCCCCCCGCCTCAAAACACGCAGACGGACCCCGAGAAGCACAAAGCTCCTTGCCGGGGGCGCACGGGGGACCTCAGCACCGGTGGGGGAAGCACCGCACCGAGCACAACCCTCGCGGCGCCAGGTTTTCCCGTGGCCGGGTGTCACCACGGCAGAAACGCCTCCGACGTCCCTCCACAGCCGGACCCCCGACCCCAGCGGCAGGAAGAAGAGAGCTCCCAGGAGCAGCAGAACAGAGGGGCCTGAAGCGTTTATAGATGTACGTATATATCGTATATTTGTGTGTGTAACTATACATAGATAGCTGCATACTTACACACCCGCACAGGTAAATATTTATAGATACTGACCTCTTCAGATTAAAGTCCAAGGCACTTTTTACAGTGAACAGGTTAAAGCCATAGTTTAAAACATGCCTGTTTCTGGGTACAGCTCGGGTTTATGGCAATGCTGTGGGGACGGGCCGGTCCCCGCTCCCTGTCCCCCGGCCGAGAGACCCAGCCACCGTCGGACCAGAAGGAGGGATGTAAGCCCGGGGACGGATCCTGACCACAGAGACGTGCAAGCGGCTCCCGCTGGGAAGCGTGTTGGCCAGTTGGGGCATCCGAGACCTCAGCGAGGGGAAGAACACTTTGGGCAGAAGAAGGAGCAGAGCTGGGCACGCGTCTCACAGCATCCGGAGCACCAGAGCCCCTGGCCAAGAGCACCCACCGGGCAGGCGGTGCCGGAGCCCTGCCCGGTGCCCCACGGGGCTCCGAGGTGGCTCATCCCACAGGGAAATAACTAATTCTATGGAGCAGCTTTTCCTCTCTGCTTTGGGGAGGGAGCTCAGAGCCGGGCGAGGAGAAGCTGGGACCAGCGCAGAGCCTCGCAGCAGCACCTTCCCCTTCTCAAACTGCTGAGGAATCACCTTCCCCCCCCAGCAAACCTACCTGGTGGCCATCACGCAGGGCTCCGAGCCGGCTGGGAGATGCTGGGCAGGAGAAAGCCAGGGGAGAGCGGTGCGGGGAGGGGGGGGCCAAGAACCCCAGAAATCCCCAGGCACCCCCAGACCCAGCTGGCAGCCAGGGGAGCTCAGCCCTGCCCTCCCAGGGGAACCAGCCCCTCTCCTCTAGCAGGGCTATAAACCCCCAAACTGGTCCCACCTGCGTCCCCGACGAGGGGCAGCTGCCTCCAACAACCGCCCCACAAGTGGGGGCAAACGTGTGGGGCAGGAACAGCCCCAGCCGGGCAATTCCAGGCAGCCACCGTCTGCCAGCTGGTGTCTGCGGGGGAATTTTGGGGTCTAAGGGCCAGTAAAGAGCCACTGGACCTGCTGGGACCTGACCCTACTGGGTTTAACTGGCCTGGGAGGGTCAGGCCAACACAGCCGTGACAGTAATAACAGCGATAACGATGACAGCACGGCAGTGACAGCAATTCCAACGGGGAAGAGCTGGGGAGGGGGGGAGCTTTTAGGCTTTTTCTCGACAGCAGCAGCAGGAATTGGTCCCGTAGGCACCGCTCGTTCCCGGACATGCGGGAAGACTGGCCGGGAAGGAGCATGAGGGCTGCAAAAGAACATTTTAAGACTTATTTGCCCAGAAATCTTGATCCAACGGGGATCAGGTCCAGCAGCTCGGGGACTGGAGGGAAGGAGGAGATGCTCTCCGGGGCTGGAGGAGCGCACGGGCTGAGAGGCAGCGCTCCCTGCAACCTCCTGGCGTTTCGCTCTGGGGGCTCCGTCCTCCACCGCAGCCTGACCAAAAGCCGCAGCTTCCCAGGGCAGGGTGTGAAGCCTAAACCAGACCCATCCCGGGCACGGTGGCTGCGTTCCCTCCGGACAATTCCCCCCTGGAAGAGCGGGATGGCTCCCCGGAAGGCAGCGCAGGTTACCGGGACAGGGCTGCTCTTACCCCCAGCCCAGAAATTAGGTGTTGACCTGAGAAGAAAAAGCGAGCACGCTATTTCTGCCTGCCTCCCAAGCAAAATTCCGCAGGGCTGGGCTCTGCGGCTCGGGAGCCAAAGCAAGCAGGAACCATCCTGCCCTGCCTGCAGGTCCCCAGGCCAAACGCAGAGCAACGCATTTTGGCAGCCGGCACGGCGCACACCGGCTTTGCCGGGGAGGAGGATGTTCGTCCCCTCGCGCTTTCCTAGGCACAAGTGATTCCCTCCTTCAAAGCCTGCCTGGATCCTGCCCACGCCGAGCCAAAATGTGCCGAAAGCCCGGCCGGAGGAGGGAAGCAGCGTGTCCCGCACCACTTCTTCCATGAGAGCCATCATCCCCCAGGAAAGGGGGAATTTTGGCTTTTGCACAGCTTGTGGCAGGGGAGCTGTGTCCCTCCTTCAGCTGGAGGAGACGACCCGGGGAGGGGACACACGAATGGCTTTCCAGAAACCGCCGAGACCCCAGGAGAAAAGTAGGGGGGGCAGCCCTTTCCCTAGGGAGAAGCGAAGCTCCGGTGCCAGCAGGGCTGCGTGGATCTGGACCTGCTTCCAGTTAACGGGAATGAATACCCGGGGGATAAAACACAAGGAAGGCGGGGAGCGTTTCCGGCTGGGGTCCTGCGCCCCTCCTCTGCCACCCCTGGCCTCCGTCCTCACCGGGAGCAGCGGCTGTACTCAGAAACAGACATTTTTGGCAGCAGGCTGGCGTCGCTGCCTGCCGGCAACGGGCTTGGGTACAAAACCATAATTGAAAGTTACAATAACCTTTGTAATATAGCAATATATTTCATAGTTAAAATAAACTATTATGCTTTCCCCTATCGTTAAAAAAAGAAGCGAGCGGTACAGAGGCAAAGATGCAAACCCAGGTCGAAGCTCCTTAAGTCTGGACAGAAACGTCTGTGAGTTTGCGGAGAGGACGTGGTGTTTTTCTGGCATTTCTAGGACGTTTCCTCACAGGCAGCGCAGGGAGGAGGTTTTGTGGAGCAAAAAGAAAAAAAAACAAAAAAACCCCAACCAAAACCCGAGGCTGTGCCGAAAGCGGGACTGGCTGTGGCCAGGAGGGGCTTGGAGAAGCTTCGGGGTTCAGCCCCCATTGGCGCGAGGGGTCGGATGCTTCCCGGCTGTGGGAGGTCGGCATCTCTTTGGGATTATAACTCTGCGTCGCAGTTTTGTTCTTGTGCTTTTCCTCCACCTCAGTCGCTGGTCCCAGCTCTTCTCTCCCGCTTGTCCCGATACCCTTTGTGGCCGCAGGCTCCAAAAATGACATTCTCAGGTGCGCACACAGCACCGGCTAGGGAGCGTTTACCGGAGCCGTTTACCGGAGCCCTGCCAGAGGCTGCCGGGAAGGGAAGCTCCCGGTTGAGCTACGGCGTTGCCCTGGGTGTGAGCCGTGTGCCAAGGCTGCTCAACTGCTGGTGACCAAAAGCTGCTCGCAGGGAGCAGGGCAGCGGCTCCAGGCGGGCACCCCCGGGCACAGAGCCCCCCGACACCGGGGGACACCGTGGGCTGCACCGCGCTGCGGGGTCCCCCCATGCCTGCCCTCACCCCGGCGTCGGGGCGGCTCCCCGGTCCCGGCAGCGGGGCTGGGCGTGGGGTTAGTCCCGGTGCCGGCCTTGGTGGGGTCTGGTGGGTCCGGTGCTTGGGGCGGTGGGTCAGGGTTACCGGCACCGGTGTTGAAGCATTGGCAGGGGTGCGGGTGCAATATGGGGGTGCAGGAGGTGGGGTGCGGGGAGCAGGGTGGGGATACAGGGGTGCACGGGATGCAGGGGGTGGGATGGGGAACGCAGGGGTGCATGGGATGCAGGGTGCGGGATGGAGGTGCAGGGGTACGCGGGATGCAGGGTGCGGCATGGAGGGGCGTGTGGAATGCAGGATGTGGAATGGGTGGATGCAGGGGTGCAGGGCATGCAGCAGTGCATGGGATGCAGGGTGTGGGATGGGTGGATGCAGGGGTGCATGGGATGCAGCAGTGCATGGGATGCAGGGTGCGGGATGGAGGTGCAGGGGTGTGCGGGATGCAGGGTGTGGGATGGAGGGGTGTGTGGGATGCAGGGTGTGAGATGGTGGGTGCATGGGATGCAGGGTATGGAATGAGGGATGCAGGGGCGTGCAGGATGCAGGGTGTGGGAGGGGGTTGCATGGGATGCAGGGTGTGGGAGGGGGTTGCATGGGATGCAGGGTGTGGGATGGGGGCTGCGCGGGATGCAGGACATGGGATGGGGATGCAGGGGTGTGCAGGATACAGGGTGTGGGATGGGGGTGCAGGGATGGGCCCACGCGGGATGCAGGGTGTGGGATGGGGGTACAGGGGTGAGCCCACCCTGCAGGGTGTGGGATGGTGCAGGGATGGGCGGGATGCAGGGGGTGGGATGGGGATGCAGGGATGGGCGGGATGCAGGGTGCAAGGCACAGAGCGTAGGGCGCAGACCCAGGGCCGCGAGCTCTCAGGCAGAGGGGGGTGTTTGGGATGAGGCTGGGGGATGCCGGCTGTGGGGCGCGAGGTGCAGAGACCACGTCGCCCCGGCCCAGCTCCGGTCAGCCCTGCCGGAATCCCGCTGAAGCAGCGGCTGCGCCCCAAGACAAGGACCTCTTGCCCCCGTGGCGATCCTGGAGCTCTCGCCGCTGGTCCTTCGCTCCCCTTCAGCGCCTCGGGTCCCAGCAGGCTGACGGTGCCCGGTCTTGTCTTACTCCGTTTGATTTCCCAGACTCGCTCATCGGCCCGTAAGGAGGTTCCCGCTGGCGATAGCGATTCTCGAGCGTCAATACTTCCTCCGGCTCTCCGACGCCCTAGGATGTACATCTCCACACCTCATCCCGCTCCTGCCCGAACCCCGGGAGAGGCGCGGAAACGTTTTTTTTCTCTGCTGGCTGCCTGCGGGTCAGCGGAAACGCTGCATTTCAGGCTCATTTTCAGAATTTGCAACATTTTCTCCATTGCCGCGCTGGAAACCTTCTTCCAGATGGGCAGAAGCTTCTCCTGCCGGGGAGGTAGGGCTGAGGGTCACCCGTAGGCACACGGGGAGCAGCAGCAGGGCGAAGAATAGACCTTGTGGGGGTGCTGCCAAGGCAGCGAGGTTCTCCCCGTCCTCCTGCCCACCCTGCAATCACTCTAACGACAAGAGCTTGGAAGAGGGGGAAGAGCAGCTCGTTCCCAGAAGCGGAGTATCTCCCACCGGCCGAGGACCAGAAAAGGTTGGCAGCGATGGCCGCGTGCCTCCCGGAACGCCACGGGAACAACCGCGGCTCGCTGCCCTGCCACCGACGGGCTCAACGCAGCAGCGGGAGGCTCATTGCGCCGCGCTCCCGCTGTCGCCTCGCAGCCTTCCTCCTCCTCCTCCTCCTCCTGCTGCTGGCTGGGGCTGGCAGTGGGGGGGAAGCACGCCTCGCTAACTACCGCTTGTTTTCTACGTAAATTTAATTGCAAGGTACAAGGAGTAAACCACCTACCACCGGCAGCAAGTGGCGTTTTGCACTGAAATTCCCCGGCGTCGGGCCGATGCGTCCCTGCCTACGTGCGCACGAAATCCAGCGTTATTTATGGAAGGGAAAGAGTTACAAAGGAGAAGATTACAGGCTGAGTATACCTGGAGTAACACAGTGACTTTGATTACAATTACTGACACTGCCGGGTGAGGTGTAATTAATATCGCGGAGTAATTACATGGTTACTTCATCTGTTTAAAAATAGATAAATAGCCTCTGCTGTGTTTTCCTTGGAAGCAGCGAACACCAGTCCCAAAGCCGGAGCCCGGCGGCAGCAGGCAGGGCTCCACGCAAGGACCTGGCAGAGCCCGAACACGACCCCGGAGCAGAACCAGGGAGGAAAATGGGGGAAAATGGTGAAAACAGGTGAACACGACCCCGGAGCAGAACCGGGGAGGAAAAAGGGGGAAAATGGTGAAAACAGAACAGAAAATGGCTGGTTCCAGAAGTAGCCAGGTGATGCCTAGGGTACTAGCTGAATACCAGCAAAAAAAAAGACCCAAATAAAATAATAATTAAAAAAAAAAGCATGAGGGGCTGCACTTTGGCAGGCACAGGCGGCGGCTGATGCCGAGCACCGCGCCGTTGCCGAGACGGCGCCGGATGGTGCTGCTGATCCCCACCAAACCCAGCAGAAGCGGCACGAAGGCGCCGGGCTCTGTTTTAAACAGATGAAGCGCCTGCCCCCGCTACCACATCGCTTGCCGGCCGAGGCCCTGGCTCGACCCCGGTGAATTCGGCGCCGCCGCCTGGGCTCGAGCGCGGACGTTCCCGGTGCGAGTGGAGTTGGTTGTAGCTGATGGGTTGGTTTTTTTTCTTCCAGTGGTTCTGAGGCTGCCACAAAGAGCCCGTTGGCTTCCCAAAATGCTGGGGTGGGGGGGCTTTTCGGCAGGCGGCGATGTGAGCACCTGGAGACCCCCCCCCCTCCAAGTGCCTGGGCTGGCCAGCCAGCCCCGTCATCGGCCATCGCCGCATCCCCGCACGCTTTAGGCACTGCTTTCCTGGCTCCGGCACGTGTCTCCAGGCAGAATATGACACCGAGGACCAGAAAGAAGAAGCGTCCCTTGTTCTGCCCGGGCAGAAAACACTCATGGCTCCAGAAAAATTCCCCCCTGCTCCGGGCAGGTTACGGCCAGACACTGTCACCCATCCGGCAATGCGCGGAGAGGGGGTTCGTGTGCGTCCCGGTAAGGAGATGGGATGGAGCGCGGGCAGCGTAGGTCAGAGCCTGTGCAGGAAACCACCGCGCTGGCGTCTGCCCGGCGGTGCTTTGCGATGGTGAGAGGGGCAGGGGGGCGAGGGGAGCGCCCCGGCCCCCGGCGGGGTCCACGCAGGGCAGGAAAACTCCCCCCTGGTGTCTCCGACGCTTCAGTGCTGCTGACTTGGTGTTTCGTTTTGTTTTCAAATGTGAAGACCTGAGATTGAGCGTGGGTTTTTTGTTGGTTTTTTTTTTCCGGACGCCACCGGACGCCGCGGCGCGGGCTCGCCCGAGGCGTCGCCTCCCGTCCCCTTCCTTCACCACGTGTAGAGGCACCTGAACGGGGATGCGATTCCCGATACCGAGGCGTTGGCAAAGCTCCGAGCCATCGCTCGGCACTGCTGGTCCCACCGGCTCCGGCCGAAGGGTCCTGCGGCGGTTCGAGGACCAGAAGAAAGTCCATGGAAACCTCGGGACCTGCGCGGAAACGCTTCCCTTGTCCGTGGGGGGCTGAGGGGGGCTGCGTTTTAGCAGCTGCTTGAGCTCGTGTAAGGGGTGGGGAAGGAGGTGGAGCTGACGCCGATGGGGCTCTCGGAGAGAGGGGTTTGGGGGGTGCCCACCGGCACGCCGACCCCCCGCGCCTCCAGGACGGCGGCGAGCAGGCGCTGCTGCTGCTGGCGCAGCATGTCGGCCATCAGCAGGGGCAGGGAGTTGAAGCTGGCGCTGAGCTGCTCCAGCTTGGATTCCAGGCTGCCGATCTGCTTCTCCAGGTCCTCGCTGCGGTCGTTGAGCTCGGTGATGAGGTCGTACATCACGTTCTGCATCTGAGGGAGGGCGAAGGGGACACAGAAGGGACAAGCGGAGGGGTTAGTGCCGTGGCCGGAGGGGTTAGCGCCGGCGCTGAGCCCTTGAACCCCTTCCCATGAGCAAAGCCCCGAAAGCCACCCCATCCCAGCCCGCTCCGGGAGCTCGCAGGGCACCGTGACGGCAGCTCGGCTCGCCCCGGGACGTTACAATAAGGAAACCCGGCCTCGGTGCAGGCAGAGGGGCAAGGGGCGGCCAGCCCCGTGCTGCCAAGCAGTGGTACCCCCGGCTGGGGCTGCGCAAGGGGATGCAGGGAGCAAAGAGCATTCCTGGAAGCAGCCCCACCAGCCCCTGCTTTGTGTCCGTGTTCCTCCTCCTGCCTCGCAAGGGCAGCCATCCCGCGGCAGCTATTCCCGGCTGACATCTACGGAGCGGGAGCATTTCGCGGTCAGCCAGGTCCGCTTTAGTTTTTCCGTTTGAAGAGAAACACTTGGGCAGCCTGGCCGAGCCGAGAGGTCGCTGCGGGGACTTGCCTTCGAGAGGTCGACCAGGGTGTTGGCTTGGTCGCTCAGCTTCCTCTGCTCCATCTTCACGCTCCGCAACCTGGAGAGAAGGAAAGAGCCACACGGCTGCACCCCCTCCCCAATTGCAAATGGCAGCCGGAGACCTGCCTCCATCCTGGGCAATGGGAAACCGTCCCCATGCCCCGGCCAGGAGCTGGGGCTCAGCATCCCCCCCCGTCCCCCCTGCCCGGCGCGCGGCTCCTTACTGGTGAATGGCTTGGAGGAACTTCCTCTGATGCTTCCTGACTTTGGCGTGGTCGATCTTCTTCAGCAGCTTGGTGTGCTTATAGATGAGCCACGTTTCCCGCAGGACGTTGGCCGCAGCGTTCTTGATCTGCGAGAGAAGAGATGGCCGCGGGTCACCGTTCCCGGTTGTGCCGGCACGCGGGATTTCACGGTGAGAGCCGTGAACCGCCGCTTCGCGAGCCGGTGCTGCGCGAGCGCTGGACTCGCCCCAGCTGGAGCGAGGCGCGAGGCTCCGCTCCCGCACGGTCTCCTGCGCTTCCACGAGGGCAGCTCGAACGGGAGCGGTGGGTCTTGGCCCCCGGTGCGCCCGCATCCCCACCCTACCCTGCACCGATGCTCCGCCACCGGGCCCCTCGCCCGCACGCGAAGCTGCACCCTAAGCCTCGAGAAAAAAAAGAAAAAAAAATATAAAATCCCAAAGTTTTTTCTCGATTCCTGCATCCATCTGGCACTCTTGGCAGGTTCCGGCTGGGCCGCCGGCACGAGGACACGGCTTCCGCAGGCTTCCCGGCTAAACCGCGGCTCTGCTGCTCACTCCAAGATGAATTGGCCGCCGTCTGCCTGGCACGGAGCCCGCGGATCCATATCCACGGCCGGGGGAGCCGGGGCCAACCAGCTGTTTGCTTTCCCGGCCTGGCCATACCGCAGCCCCCGACCATCCCCGCGGCATCAGGGCTCCCGCCGGCACGTGGCTCTGCCTGGGGCGAAGCGGGGTGCTCCGGCCGCATCCCAGCACCGGGAGGTCGCCCTTCCAAGGGCTGCACCGACGCTCGCTTTGCCACCATCCCCTATATAAAATATCGCTCCTGCCACCGGCGCGCGGAGCCCGTTACATCACGCGGCGCTGTCAGGTTGCCGATGCTTTGCCGCGATGAGGCTGCCGAGACCAGAGACCTCCCGCAGCCCCCGCACGCTGCCGGGGATGTAATGCCAGACCCCGGCACGACCACAGATCCCATGGACCCCATGCCGCAGCCGCTCCTCGGGCTGGAAACCGCAGGCGCCTCACGGCACGGCTCGCATCTGGCTGTCTCCCTGACATGGAGCTAAGTGAGACCACGCTCCGCAAGCGGAGGAGGTCTGGATCCTCCCAGGCAGAAAAAAACTCCAGGTTTTTCCTCTAAGGGGTGCGGCCGAGCATCCTGCGTCACCTAAATATCCCCGGTACAGAGCTGGCGCCGTTGGCTTTCACCGTAACGCTTGCGCTGCATCCAAGGCACTCGGACACCTTCCTCCCACCACGGGATGCGTGGGACCCGCGCCCAGGGGTGCCAACACCTTCCTCCTGCCACGGCACCCGGCATCGCCGGCTGCCGTCGTGCAGTACGGCCCCCCCGCCCCCAGCTCCCCCCCTGCGGCACCTTACCCGCTTCGTCAGCTGCGTGTCCATCATGAAGTTGTGGACGTGCTTCTCGGCTTTGGTGAGCTCCAGCTTCCTGGCCACCACGGCCACCACCAGCGCCGTGCAGCCGGCGCCCTGCGCGGGGACAGCAGTTGGGGAAATGGTTTGTCACCCACCAGCAACCTCGGGCAAACAGCGGCACTTCCCACCCACCCTCCCCGTCACAACCCTCTAATTAACTAAAGCTCCACGGCCGCCCCCCCCCCCCATCATCCTAATTCATCTCAGGATGTCCTCGAGCAGGTGACGATGTGCTGGGTAATTAATGGGAGAGGTTGAGGCTCATTTGCGAGGTCAGCGGTGATCGGTGGTGAGCTCTCGCGGCCCCGGTGCGAGAAATGGCCGGGCTAAGCTTTGCTCGCCAGTGCCACCACGGGTCGGGGACCTGCCCCGTGCCGGTGCCCTGCGGAATGGTGAGGCCATCGTTCCGGCGAGGGCTCTGGGGTGGGAGAACGGTGGGGAAGCACCGGGTGACCTGGGGGAGAGTGGGGAAGGGGAGACCCCCTGAATCGCCGCGTCTCCCAACAGCGACAGCTGGGAGCTCGCTTATCCCGGCGATTAGGGCCAGATCCGCGCCATAGCCGTCATCTCCGGCGTGTATTTGTCTTTGGAAAGCAAAAGTCCCCGCGGTGCTCCTGCTCTCTGCCTGCCGCTGCCCGTACCAGATGAGCCGCTCCCCCCTCCCGGCACTCTGGCAGAGGCCCACGATCTTTGGCAAACGCTCCTTAATTTATTAAAGAGTCATTAATTAACATCGTGCTCTGAGCTGAATCCTTTCGCATCCCTGAAGGTCCCGCTGTGCGCTCTCGGCTCCCACTGCTTCTCTCTTCCCGGCGGGGCGGCCGCTCCCCGGTGCCGCGGCTCGGGGACCCCAGAGGTTCCCCCGGCAGTCGTGGGGGTTCCCCATCACCCCCCCGGATGGGTGCTGGGAGGGGGACACACTTTGCCGGGTGGTGCCTCGGTTCAAAGGGAACCACCGACTGAGGGGGGGAAGCTCCGGGAGCCCCCGGCACCGGGACCCCCTCAGCTGAGCCGGCGGCTGCTCCCCTGCACCGGCAAATGCCGCATCCCCCCCCCTCCCAGTAAGGATTTTCTCCCTCTCTTGGCTCCTGTCAACAGCATCAGCCTCGCTGGCGCCCGACCTCATACGAGGCGGATCAAAGACTTGAAGATAATATAAAATTAATACCCGTCGGCGGAGCCGCCTCGGCCGACAGCTCTCGCGGGGCGCAGAGCGGCGGAGCCGAGCCCGGTTGGTGCCGGCTGCCAGCTCAGGTTGCCCTAGTTGGGAAAGAGGGGCCGGGACCGGCTCCATTCCCGGAGCCTGGCAGCCGAGGGGGGCAGAGCTGTGACCGCTGAGCCCCCGGCCGCTCCTTCGGCCACCCCGGCTGAAAGCCCGGCAAGCCGGGATGTCTCACGGGCGCCTTGGAGCAGGTACGCCGGAGGCCCCGGAGGACGGTGACCTTCTGGCCATGAGGAAATGAAGCCGTGGCGGAGCGGTGACCTTGGTGGGAGCGTGGCGGGGGTGGAGGGCTCCCAGCTGGTTCCGGCTCTCAGCAGGAGCCGGCAGCATTTGGGATCGCTCCTGGCGATGGAAGCCAGGTGGCGGTGAGCGGGGATGGCCAAAGGACGCTCAGGGGCCCCTCTGCTCCCTGGGGACGTCCCTGACCCCGCCGCGGTCCAGCCTCTTGCCTCTCCTGCCGAACGCAGGTCCAAATCCACCCCAAATTCACCAGCGGGGACCGCGGGGCAGGGGACCGGCCGGTGTCCCACACTGCGCCCCGCGGGACTGCAGCACCGCACCCAGCCTGCGCCATCACCGCCTTAACCAAACCCCCACCTCCTGCTAATTACTGCGCTTACGGTAATTGCAATTACAGCTCTATCAGCTTCCAGGCTGCGACACCTCAGAGCCGAAGCCGTTACGCCTCGCACATGGATCGGCCAGCTGGGAAGCGGGTCCCCATTAATCCGGTGGCCGCGGCAGGGATGGGCAGAGCCCGTGGGATGGGCGACTGGCTCGGCACGGCGCTTACCATGATGCCGGTGAGCAGGCAGACGCCTTTCCCGCAGTAGGTGTGCGGCACCATGTCACCGTAGCCGATGGAGAGGAAGGTGATGGAGATGAGCCACATGGCTCCCAGGAAGTTGCTGGTTACGTCCTGCTGGTCGTGGTACCTGCCAAGGAGACACGGGCATCAGTGTCACGGCAGGGGACGGGGACGGCTGCGGGGAGCACCGGGAGCACCGGGGCACAGTGTGTCCCCTGGCACGAGGCTGAGCTGTGCAGCGGGGAATTAATAACGCGGCAGGATGCCCCAGAGCGACAGCGGTTGCGCAATTTCTGGCGCAGGAAAACCCACACGGACAAAATCAGAGCAAAAAAACCTCAACGGAAAGGGCTTCTGCTTTCGGTCAGACCTGTCACCACATCCCAGTCCCGCCGCCTGCATCCCCGGTGCCACGTGGCGCGGCGGCGAGAGCCGGCTGATGGGAGAAACAGCTGCGGCTCTGCAAAGCCCCCGACCGCGCCAGCTCGCCGACGGCGTCCTCCTCCGTGTCCCCCCGCTGCCGCGGCTCGGGCTGAGCCGCCCCGGGGGACGGTGCCGTCAGCAGCCCCGGCAGAACCGCCGGGGACGGATCCTGCCAAACCTCCGGCACGCACTTGGCTCTCGGACAGCGCGAGGGAACGGCTCACACGCTCGAGATGAAGCGCACGTGGAGCGGCTGCAGCTTCGGGAATGCCGCAAACTTTCCATGGCCCAGGTCAGCGACCGCCCTGGCCGGCCCGGCATCCGGCTGCGGTTCTTCCGGCAAACACGCAACCGGGGTCTCGGCTGCCTCCGGCTCCCCAGGGCCGGTGCGAGCCCGGCTGAGCCACGCGGGGATGTTCCTCGGGGATGCAGCGCTGGCTCCCGGCGGCAGAGCAGGGGCCGGCCCAGCCCGCAGCGGGACTCAGCCCCAAACCCCGGGGTGGGCAGGGACAGGCAGCACCGTCACCCCGTCACGGGCAGGACAGTCACCCTCCTGCCAGCACGCATCCCTCTCCCCGGCAGGCTTCTCCCAGCCTCCTCACGAAACCGTTAGAGGGAAACCAGATGGAGCTTTTGGCAATCCACCCCGGTTCATCCCAGCTCCCGGAGCAGTTGGGTTTTCTCCCTCTTCCGAAATGTTCCCCCCCCAAAAAAAACAACCGGAGGCTCGAACAAGATCTTGGCGCGTCCTCAGCCACGGCGAGAGCCGCTGCCGCGCTCCAGGCAGGGCTGGCCAGGGGAGCCGGAGCCCATCACCGCAGCCGCGGCAGGGCTCCCCAAAAATCTCGGCACCGGCAGCGGCACGCACCTCCCCACCCCCATCCCAGCCAACATGTTCCCCCTGGGAAAGGCTGAGCCCAGCCCATCCTGCAGGATGTGAGCTCTCGAGCCGCGGGGACGACCCCGGGAGCATCGTGCTGGTGAAAGGGGGTTATGGCACAGCCGGACAGACGGACATTTTCTCTTCCGAGAAGCACTTTGAGCAGAAGTTGCTGATAAACGGGGGGGCACCGGCATGCGCCGCGGCTGGTGCGGGCAGGAAGGGGGGCCGCCTGCTTGTGCCGAGAGCTGCCGCAATCGGTTAGACCCCAGTGCCGGTTTCCGTTGTCCCCTCGTCCGCCTGTCCCCACCGAGGTCACCGTCATTCCTCGCCGGCAGAGCTGCCCCGAGCACCGCCCCGGTCCCGCGCAAGGCCGCGGCCAAGCTGAGCATCGCCACGCCGGGATGCTGCGGCAGCACCGGCTCGGCTGGACCGATGCCGTCGGTTTGGGGAACCGCGGGCCGGCTGCGCCCTCACCCCGGGGAGCGGGGCCAGCTGCACGTGCGTGCACACGTGCGTGCCGTCGGCGGGCAGGCCCGGCAGCACTGCCGGCACCGCAGGCGGCTCTGCGCGGCGGCCGGGCGAGCGGGCGAGCGGGCGAGGTTGCTAAGCGACTCGCTGCCTGCGGAGAGCTGCGGTCCCCCGGCATGCACCGGAGGATGGCCGGCAGCGATGCTGCAGCCGGCGGGCACTGGAGCAGCCCACGGTGCTGGTGGGACGTGCCACAGCCAGGCCATTCCCCAGCCCGGGGAACCGCGGCTCGGAGCGGCACAGCCATCTCCGAGCCACCCGGCCCCAGCGGGTACTGGTTGGGGATGGCCCCGCAAGCCACGGCAAACTGGTTTCCAGCAACCTGCCATCGGTGGGGACACGGGGACGTGTCCTGGGTGGCCCTTGCGGGAGGTGTGCGGCACCCCGGGCCAGCGCATGCACCGGGGACGGTGCATCCCTCGGGGACGGAGCACATCCCAGAGGTCCTGCATCCCCCCCCCAGGGCTCGGCGCCCCCCCAGCCCACCCGGGTTCCCGTCTGCCGCTCCGTAGACAGAGGGAGGTGACGGCAGCGCGCGGCAGCTGCGGTGCCGGTGATCTGCAGTGCTTCATCTGCGTCATTT
>VFFE01007628.1:149034-159072 GCA_008921705.1 Burhinus oedicnemus | reverse complement strand
GAGTAACACGTCAAATGACCGGTACAGCGGGTGCTCGGGGGGGGAACCGAGCCCCCCCGCAGCCCCCCAAGGTGGCCAGTGGGGACAAGGCGGGGGTTCTTCCCCCCCCAGGCTCGGGGAGGAAGAGGAGGGGGCTCAGCTCCACCAGCCCCGAGCCCCTGCCGGGCTTTGGTAGGAGCAGAGCTGCTGTGCAAAGGCCGGAGCTGGGGGAGGAGGGGGGGGAAAGGCAGGGGCTTTGGCAAGAAGAGCCCCCCCCCACCCCGCAGGCAGCCCACCCCACGCTGCCCACGGCCACCAGGCTCCTGGGGACGAAGGGGGACATTCCCGGTCCCGGCCAAGTCCACGCTCAGTCCCGGGCAGAGAGTCCGAGGGTTCCCCCGGGGCGGGGAGCAGGGCCCCGGGGGGGGTTGTCGGGGGGGGGACACCACGGCACCGGGGCCCCCCGGGCGCTCACAGTCTCCTCTCCACGGGTTGCTGCAGGCACATCTCGCTGCCGGCCGAGATGATGGGCAGGTGATTGTCCATGTGGTAGCTGATGAGGTGGCTGACGCTCTCAAAACGATGGTCTTTCGTCCGCACCTGGAGGGGGGGGCACCGGAGAAGGGACGCTGAGGAGGCTGACAATGCCACCCAGCCTCCAGGGAGCTGGGCACCGACCCGGGGGGAGCAGCCTTCACCGGCCCCCAAACCAGCCCAAAGGCAGCCCCTGAGGGGTGGCAGGGAAGCGCCATGCGCTGGTGGCTCTTGTGACACTCCCCCCTGCCTTGGCTGTGCCAAGCTCCATCCCCGGGATCCTCCGTGGACTCACCACTCCCTCGGGATCGACGAGCAGCAGATGCTTGGGCTGCCCGCCCTGCAGACCGGTCAGCACGTACTGGCCCGGGGTGGTGGTGCTCTCCCGCACCAAGAAGTCTCCGTTCACCTTCAGCAACTTCTCGGCCTCCTTGCGGTTCATCTTCCCGTGGTACCAGGGCTCCCGTCTCAGCTGCTCCTCCATGGAGGCCACCACCTGGGCAGGGGGTAGCCCCACGGGCACGGACGGGGGGACACGCAGGGCATCTTCAAAGGGCTCTGCAGGGAGAGAGGAGCAAAGCTGGGGGGTCCGTGACAGACCCCACAGCCCCCCTAGCGCAGGCACGGCCACGGCCGCCGTCCCACTCACTCATGTCGAAGAGGTCTCTCTGGGTGCTGCCGTTGGCCGTCGCAGGGGTGCCAACGGCCGATGCTTGGCGTGTCTTGTCCACGTTCTGCACGTTGACGTAAGACGGGTCATCGAACAAGTCCGTGCGGCCGGACGTGCCTGTCGGAGCCGGGTATTTCTCTCTCCCTGCTGCCAAGAGCACCGTGGTCAGCAGGGCTCTGGCCTGCCTCGGCCCCAACACCGGCACCTGCCAGCGGAGCGCTTGGGGTCCAGGAAAGCAGAGGGGGACCGGCCACATCCGTCACGTTACCTTGGGCAGGAGCGTGCTGCTTCCGAGGGTCGTAATCCCCACCAGACGTCTGGCCGACGGGCTGCGGGGAGAAGGGGGTGGTGAGCCCCGCTGTGCTCCCCATCCTTTCCCACTCCCCACACCCTGGGCTGCTAGAGGTGCCGGGGAGACACGTGTCGCCGCTCTCGTGGTGGAATAACCCTGAGCGAAGAGCCCACGGCCCCGTTGGGGTGCCTTCATCTCCCTTGTCATGTGGAGCCTCCCCGCGAGGACGTGCCCAGTGCCTTACCAGTGTGGCCCCCAAGTGATTGGGGGTCTGAGCAGCCCCGTCCCGCAGCCGCATGTCCACAACCCCCCCGATGGGAGGCTCCTTGCCGGGGAAGTCATTGTAATACTGGTGATCCGGGGCTGGTTCCTCCTCTTCCTCATCCCAAGCAGAGCCATCAAACCCCGCCATCCTGGGAGGGCACGGCACAGATAAGTAGCTGCCAGCAGCCGGGGCTGCATCCCCACTCCAAAACCAATCTCGGACACCCTCGCACCTTCTTCCTTCCCGCACAGCCCTGCCCTTACCTGTCGTGGGGTGTCACCAGCTTTGGGGGGTTCTTCAGGTACTGCTTGAACCGCAGCTCGAAGGCCTGCCCGATGGTGCTGATCACATCCTGCGCCAAGCCCTCGGGGCACTCCAAGATATGGCAGGCTGGGGAGGGAACGGCAGGATGGCAACCGGGAACCCCAACGTTAAGTCTCCCCACCCCTCGAGCCTGCCCTATACACCCCAGAGCTTCCATTTGGGGGACCCAGTCCCTCCCCACCACACTGAGCTGCACCTAAACATCCCCAAAATGGGTCCCTGGCATTTAGGACTGTCGGCAGCAGCCTCACCTCTCTGATTGACGGGGTCTTTGGCAACATAGGCGACGTACTCGGCTGTGTCCTGTGGGTGAGACACCGGCGGTGAGACAGGGCTGCCGGGGAGCAGAGTGCCCGAGGCTTTGGGAAGAGGGCAGGAGAGGCACCGATCCCTAGCCAGGAGCAGGGCACGCACGGCCAGGGATGCTGTGTACTCACCGGGTCTCCTCCAGAAGCGAAGGAGATGGACTGCATGTGGTGGTTGGCAATGATCTGCAAGGCAGAGAGTTTGTTGGATGCAGCCAGGAGCTCCTCGGCACTCAGCCGGAGGCAGCACCTCCTGCTTGCCACATTCCTCCCAGGGCTGGCCTGGCACTGGGGCTTACAAGACTCTGGAACCCTGATTATGAGCCACAGGCCACCAGGAAAAGGGCTGGGACACCAAAAGGGCTACCGAGAGCAGGGTCAAAACCAGGAGACCTGGCCCCGGGCCAGGTGACTTGGGTCTCACGGTCCCCAGGACAGATCCAGCAAAGGATGCGGAGTATCGCTCCGATCTCTTCACTCCCGGGGACTGGGGGGAGGTGGGCACTCAGCAGGTCACGCAGCCCACTCACACATCCCTTAAGGAGGCTGGGGACATCGCCTGCCCCAGCAGGGCCTGGGGTGGGGGACATGAGGATTCCTGCTCATCCAGCCGCCTGGCCCCCGGCCCCTCCCCGCTCTCACCTGCTTGCAGTCAGAAGCCATGAGGTTGAGGCTGCTGGTGGAGATGGTCAGGGTGATGGGCATGCCGGCGAACTTCAGGTTGCTCTTGCCCAGGATGGAGTTCAGGGAGCGGCCGCAGGGCTAGGGGCAAACAGCAGCATGAGGAAGGGGCTCCCCGGGCCAGACACAGCCCAGCTGCGGGGGGACGGGGCACATCCTGCCGCCCTCCACAGCGGAGACGGGCACCTCGTCCTCCCCACCGTTCCTGCCGAGCTCCGCTGGCCTGAGCTGCGGTGAGAGATCCGGCCCTCGGCCCCGTGCCCAGACGGCCCAGCACGCTCCCACCCGGCAGCTCCCCAGCCCGGCCTCACCTTCCTCCTCCGCACGGCTCCCTTGGCACCGGGCACGGCCTCGCACACCAGCCCAATGGCTTCCCTGCGGGGAGCACAGTGCCACGTCAGTTCCCCCCCCAGCACCTGCCTGCCCCGTTCCCCCGTGACCCCTCAACCACAGGACCGAGGACACGGGCACCAGTGCAGAAGGGACAGGGTGACAAACGGGAAGCCCTCGGGCAGCATCAGCTGGAGGATCTTCAAGCCGGGGGAAGCGCACTGGCATTAACGTTTCATGGGGCTGACCCTCAGCCCACCAAACGCCCCACGTACCACCAGGGGCTCTGACCGCCTCCCACCCCCCCCCAAAAAGGGGCAGCCCCTGGGGAGAGGCAGAACTCACCTGGTGACCTGCGTCCTGGTGTTGAAATCCAAAGCCCTCATGGACTGGAGGACTTCCACGCAGCCCATGTACTGGGGGAGAGAGCAGGGTCAGCCCGGCCGGCCCCGGGGTTTGCTCCCCACGCAGCTGGGGAGGGGACCGGGGCCCCGAGCCCCCCAGCAGTGACCTGCCTGGGAATCCCACTGCCCACCTGCAAGGAGCATGCCAGGAGGTCCCCAAACCCCCACCGTGACCCCTCCCATGCCCCCCCCCTAGTCCCCAGCACTCACCCGGACGTGGTAGGAGACCCCAGGGCCCATGACCTTGTCATC
The DNA here is from genome assembly GCA_008921705.1 of Burhinus oedicnemus. Taxonomy (NCBI): domain Eukaryota; kingdom Metazoa; phylum Chordata; class Aves; order Charadriiformes; family Burhinidae; genus Burhinus; species Burhinus oedicnemus. The sequence continues at coordinate 155,036 of VFFE01007628.1, read as the reverse complement.
CGGGTGCAGCCAGCCGCGGGTGGGCTTATTGACGAAGCTGCCGTGGCGGGTCCATTCGTCGCCCCCCAGCTGGCCGCCTTCCACCCGCGTCTTCTTCCCTCCCTTGTTCATATCCTGGGAACAGACAGTGACAGATCCCACTGAGTCAGAGCCGGCAGCTCCCCCCGGCGCTGGTGCCATCGTCCCGGCAGGGCCGGGCTCTCCCGGGCTGCCGCCAGCCGAGGAACCCCGCAGGCTGAGCAGGTTGGCGGGGTTCGAGAGCTTCAGGTTGGCCATTTTGGGGAAGAAGGAGCAGAGGGTGGTGGGGCTGTCCTCCGACTCGGATGAGAGCTCTCCGAGAGGCACCGTGGGGCCGAGGGAGGAGGAGGACAGGGAGCCAGGCAGAGACTGGGTGCCTGCGAGGGACTCCACCGGGGAGGCCGGGACCCCCAGGCCCCCCCCCACCTCCTCCAGGGAGGAGACGGACTCATTCCGCAAGTGGCTGTATTTGCTCTTCTGCAGGAGATCCATGCCGGAGAGAGGCGAGAAGGGCCAGGGCCAGCCCGTCCCACACGGCTCCGGAGTGGAGGCAACCGGCCGGGTCTCACGGGGGCCCCATGGAGAGTCCGAGCGCCTGCAGCCGCCGAGAAGCCACCCCCAAGCACAAGCCTCGGCTGAGCTCCGTGCCAGGCCCGTGCCAGCCCGGCATGGCTGGCAGGGAGAGCCGGCCCTGGGACGCCAGGCAGCAGGTCCGGGGGCTGCCCGGCTCCGTGCCGTCGCAGCCGATCGATCCCGATCGGCGTCAGCAAGGATGTGCGGATCTAGCCAGACAGGGAGCAACCCCCAGCTCCCGCTGCGGCAGGGAGAAAACGGGGCCGCGGCTACACCCCGGGGAGCTGCCGACACAGGGAGGGGGGCTCAGCGCGCTCAGCCCCCAAGCCTGGAGGTCCTCAAGCCCCGCAGCCGGGTCCGGCACGGCTGCCCTCCGCTCCAGCCGCCTCGCTCCAGCCCCTGCGCTGCCCCGCTGCCGCTAAGAGGAAATCAAAAGCATGAATATTTAAAGTCCAGAGACAAGGCAGCCACAGAGCGCATCCAAGCCCAGCCCAGCCCCGCTCCGAGCACCGTCCAGGAGCGAACAAGGTCCTTCTGTGGCCGCCAGCGCTACGTAGCCCACGTGCCGGCAGTGGGCAGCCGCCGTTGGCTCTCCGGGCTCTGCCGGGGGGAGCGGTGCCCAAAGCCGGAGGGGCCGCGATGCTGAGATGCCGCCGGTGCTCGCGGCTGCCTGGGATGCTGGGACATCCAGTCCTTTGAGAGCGCAGCTCTGGGTGCGGGATCTCGCCCGGAGGGCTGGCGGGAGGAAGAGGAGGATGCCCGGGAGCGGGATACAGGTGGGCTGTCTGCGGGGCGAGGCAGGGCTCAGCGCGGGCTCCCGGCTGCAGCAAGGAGCCAGCAGAAGAAGCGGCTGCTGCTAATTGCTGCTGCTGCTGCTTCCCGCATCCCCGCCGGCGCTGAGCGGCGGCTCCTCCCGGGAGAGGAGCAGAAGGGGCTGCCGCTACCGGGAAGGGCCGTGCTGACTCACGGACGGCGGGGCAGGCTCTGCCCGCGGCGGGGGCTGCGTGCGGGCTGGGGCGCAGCGCAGGAGGGGCTCCCAGCGAGGGGTGGGGACCCAGCGCGGATCTGGAGCAGAAAAATCAAGGTCACAGGCGGAGCTAGTAGGAGCGGGAGGCGAGAGCACGCCAGGGGGCAAATCTCGGCCCCTTCTACCATGGGGAGCTGGGCAGAGCCCCCACCTGCAGGTCGGGGGTGTCAGGGGCAAGTCTCCCCCACTCCCCCGTCCTTGACACCCTGGCATGCTGGTAGGACCGTGGGCCAGCCCGACCGCACTGCCCACACCGCTCTCCATGGCCTCGTCCACACCAGCCTCCCTGGGGAGCAAAAGCTCTCCCCAATTCCACCTCCCATGGGGTGAGGCAGGGATTTTGGGCAGCCCCATGGCACCCAACCCCTCTGGCCCACCATGGGCCAGGGCCTTCCCAGGCACCCGGTGCTCCGCAAAACCGGCCACCGAGCGAAAATTGGGTAAATCCAGCCCAAAGGAAGGGCTCGTCCTGCTTGGACCCGCCGCAGGGCACAGCTCAGCATGGGCGGCTGCCTGCCCTGCTTCCCAAACACTGGCGTGCTGCCATGGGGACAGGGAAATGGAAGCCAGGACGGAGCTGGAAATAGCCTCCTGCACAGCGCGAGGGGCTGCGGTTCATGACGGCGGGTCCATCACCCTCCTCCTCCCGGCACCGGAGCATTGCCTTGGTCACAAACATCGCCTCCGCGAGCGCCAGCCCCCACCTCAGCCGACGGTGGCGGTGGTCCCACGGGCGCAGAGAGCCCGCGCCAGCCGTCCTGTGAAGCTCTCGTCCCCGCCGGGGGCCCCTGGCCGCTCGGCGCTGTGACCTTCCCGTGGCCGGCAGTGCCGCTGCTCTAAAGAAAAGCAGGAAGCCCAGGGCCAGGGAGCCAGGAAGCCGCCAGCCCGGCGAGGGGCCAGCCACGGCCCCCAGCTGCCGGGGGGAGCCCAGCTGGGTGGCGTCAAAGGGGAGTGGGGCAGTGGGGTTTGCCCACGAGGACCCAGCTGGCTGGCAGACATGGCGCTGGGGTCCCCTAGTGTGGAACCACGGGCTCCAGGAGCCTCGACGCTTCCCCAGGGCCCTGCTGGGAGAAGAGCAGGAGGGAATTGCGCAGGGGGTCTCCTCGGCCCCTTCCCACCACCCCAGGCCCCAGACGTCACCCAGACAGGCGACAAGGCTTGGAGCAGCCGTCCCCGACGCGCACCGAGGAGCTGGCACGCCCCAGGAGCCGCAGCGCCCTGCTCAGACAGACCTCTGCTTTCATAAGATGGAATAATTTCTGATTTTATCAGAATCTTCTGAGGCCAGCCGGCCCGCATCACCTCACCAGCCTGCACTGGCTGAGGACAAGACATATCGCCGCTCCCAGCCCTTGGAGACCAGAGGTTCCACCTCCGCGGCTCCCCCCTAGCCCCAGAGCCCACCCCAGGGTGTCAGAGCCCCCTTCCCAGCAGGCTCGGAGAGCAGAAGGCAAACCAAGATGCGTGCAGAGCCGCAAAACAGCTCTGCCTGAACAGGCCCCTTGCCAGACAGGCCGGCAGCGAGCTCCTGCCCCTGCAGCGGAGGACGAGCGGAGCAGCCAGAACAACCGCCCCCGAGGAGCTCGTCCTGGCCCAGCTGCTCCCTGTGTCCCGGCAGTAAGGAGAGGTGCCGGATCCTCCTTGCATGCGGGAGAGGCAGAGGAACGCGGGCTCCTTTCGGGCACCTGGGGCTGGGACTTCACGCACAGCCTGGGGCGAAGAAGAAGAGCAGAGAGGGGACGCTTGGGGCCCTGCTACCAGGCCAGCGCCTGACATCCTCCCAGGAAACACAAACTGGGAGCTGAGTCAGAGACCTGGAACACGCCAGTGGTTTGGCAAGCAATCCAGCAGGCAGCCGGCTGCTGCCGCACGTACACGCCTCGACTGGGGCAGGAGACCCCCTCGGTCTGACAGTGGCCGCAGCAGAGCCATCCCCAAGCCTCTGGGGCAGGGGGGAAGCAAAGAAAAACAGTCAAATCTAGCTAACAGCTGTTTTTTCCCCCCAAACATCACAAAAGCATCCACACATTCCTGCGTGCAACCTCTCTGCTGCTCAGAAGAAGGGCCAGGAGATGCCAGAGGAGACCTGGGGAGGAGGCCGGGGCCCTGCCAGCGGGGAGAGAGGGGAGGCAGGATCCACCACCGAAGCCACCTAGCCCTCCACCGAAGTCCTTACCACATACTCCATCGCCGGCGGAGGGCAGGGCAGGGCAGACCCCGGGCAGGGAACAGAAACGCACAGCCCCTCTCGTCTGGCACTCCGACCTGCGGTTCGGGGACAAACAGGGAGTTAGCCAGCCCTGCCCTGGATCGCTGAGGTGGTGGCCCTGGCACCAAGAGGCAGACCCTGCTCCTCTTCGCTGACTGCAGGCGGACGGGGCTGGAGCAGCAGCACAACGTGCTGCCAACATATGGGGCGTGAGAGCCAGGGAAGCCTCCTGCTTCCCATCCGAGGGAGAACGGAGCTGGGATACACCAGGGCAGGAGCGTGAGGCCGAGCCTGGCTCTGCTTGGACCTTACCAGCAAACGGTGTCAGAGGCCAAGAGTCACTCCGTGACCCAAGACAAAGTGTCGGAGCTGATCCCTGCCCGGCCCCAAAACCAGCACCCAGAGGCCACAGATAAGGGGGAAGAGCGGAGGCAGCCCAGGGGGGCAGAGCTGCCCCCTTCCTGCCTGCCATCCCCTGGGCCGGCACTCCACCGGAAAAGGACATGCAGAGCCCCCACGGCTGCGACCCCTCTGCCCCAGGAGAGCAGTGAAGAAGGGAGTCGTGGAAAGAGGCTAAGAGAGGGGAGCCAAGAGGGGCAGGAAGCTCTGTGAAAGGAAAACAAGGCAAGCAAAGCAGGAGCAGCTCCGGAGCCGCTGCCCTTCCCTCTCCCACCCCCACGCCGATGCGGTCAAGGCCGGGCAGCGCAGGGCAGCAAACATGATTTACTTCCTTGCAGCAATCGTACCCTTATCTGAGGCCTGCAAAGGCAGCGCCGGAGCCCAGGCGGGCACTAACACAATTAGTTCGGGAGGCAGCGAGATAAGAAGGGCCCCGCTTGGCAAGCGCAGCGGTGCAGACTGGCCCCGGGCAGGGCCCAGCAGCCCAGTGCCAGGTCACTCGCTGCCGAGCAAAGGCAGCAACGAGGCTCTTTGGACCACAGGGACTGAGGTTGGCGGCAGGAAAGGAGGATCGAGACTCCAACCCTGGGGTGCTCAGCCTTGCCAAAGCCTCCTCAGGGCCCGGTTGTGTCCCCCGAGGAGGAGGGGATGCTGCCCCGCGCAGCTCCTGGGGGTACGGGCGGCCCAGCCATGGTGCTGCCCCACCAAAGGGCTGCAGGTGGATCCTCTGGCCCCACTCAGCTGGGGAGAGACGGCGTCTTTGACCCCTCTGGAACAGGCCGAGGCCAGAGTGGCCTCAGGGAGCACCGCAAGAGTTGCCCTTTGCCCACAGGCTTCCGCAGCGCCAGCCCAGCGGGCAGGACCCAGGTCATGATTCCTCAGACCCCGTGTCCGGTGTCCCCCCTGGGCCAGCGCAGCGAGGGGGTGACCCCACCTGAGAGATTCAACCGGAGAAGCAGGGACAGCCTGCGACGGACAGGCACACCACACTGCCAGAGGGGAAGGGAAAGGCCGGCAAGGGGGAAATACCTATCCCTGGGCACAACGGCCAGGTCTGTTCTGGATACTCGCCCCCTGCCTCCCTCCGAAGCATGGAAGTGTGAATGCCGGATGGCGGGAGGATGCACCCTGGCACCGGGGAGGCTGAGGACCGCTCTGAATCCAGCCGGTGCCCCGTCCTCACTGGGGGCGACGCCAGTCCAGGGTCCGGGGGTTTCCCCAGGCCTGACAGCATCCCTCAAGCCGGCTGCCCTCCTGCCTACCTCACTGGCACACAGCCCCGAGCACCGGGACAGGGCAACACAAGCCGGAGCCCAGCGAGTGGCCCCGGGCACGCACAGCAGCCACCACACGGGGCTCGAGGGGGAAGCCAGGGCACCGGCATCACCCCGAGACCTGGAGGCAACCGAGCGGCTCGCCCCGCCGGGCCGCCCCGGGGAAGGAGCCGGGCCCGAGTCCCCCGCTCGGCAGCGGGGAAGGGCGGCCGGGCCTCGCAGCACCGGGGGAGGCAGTGTCGGGCCCGGTGGGCGGCTGCAGCGGGACCCCCCGCTCGCCCCGCGGAAGGTAGCGGCGGCAGGCGGGGAGGACTCAGCCCCGGCGGCACCGGCGCCGCTAGGCCTCGCCCACCCCGGCAGCCCGGGACCCCGCAGGGCCCGGCCGCTCCCGCGGGGCTGCGCAGGCCGCGTCGATCCCACCGTGGCCCCCGGGGGCGGCCCCCCCCGCCCCGGGCCGGCCCAGCGCTCACCGGGGCACCATGGGTCTCGCGCCGCTCTCCTC
>VFFE01007628.1:88070-98492 GCA_008921705.1 Burhinus oedicnemus | reverse complement strand
CTGGTGGGGGGCTGGGGACCGGCTTGCCTTGACCTCTGCTCCTGCCCTGGCAGACGCGGTGCCCGCCCGCGGCATCGCGGCATCGCTGCAGCCCCGCGTGCCGTGCTTGGCGCTCGCCCTCCTCGTCCTGCTCCGGATCTGACCCTCCCGGCGCTGCCCATGGCGGGGAGACGGGCTCCTCTGCCCCACTGCCCGCTTCCAGACTCTTCCTCCACTGCCATCCCCCCCCACCATGGAGCCCGTGGGGCAGCCACGATCCACCCGCCGGATCCCCACGGAGCCGAGCCGGGGCCAGGAGCTCCGGGCTGGAAGGTGAGGGGGACGCAGGGGGCTGCCCGGAGGGTGGGTACCGCTGGGGGCTGCTCCCCCTCGCCGTGCTGCAGCATCCCCTCACCGCGCTTTCTCCCTCCCAGGGCCCTCCATTCCCTCCGGCATCGCCACCGGCCGCCCTGCCCCGGCGCTGGGCTCCCCGCCGCTCGGCGGACCCCTGCTCTGCCCCAGGGCCATCGCCTCATCTCGTGCCTTCCCCCCGTGGACCCCCACCTCCCCCCCCAGCCTCGGGGGAGGCCGGGGACCCCCCGAGCCCTGGAGCGGGCGCCGGCTGGAGGCCCCTCTGCTGCCTTGTCCTCCAGCGAGGACACACCGATCTGTCTTCTGGGAAGACGTCCTCCTCCACCTCCTCTTCCTCCTCCTCCTCCTCCTCCTCCTGCCTGACCAGCCCCGATGGTTTGGTTTGAACCCCCGGTAGTGACTGAGCCCAGCAATACAGTATTTGCAGGATCCGCGGCCCCCACCCCTGGTCTCGCGCTGCCCGCGGTCCCCTCCTGCCCGTGCCCACCGTCCCCGTCCCCGCGAGGACACCGGGGCGGCTGCTCCCCGGGGGTACCTGCGCCTCTGAGCGCGACCTTTCAGGCCGGGGGTTTAATTGCAGCGATTTGATATCGAGACGGCGGCTCATGTCACGGGGAGAGCTTTAATTACAGCCGAGCCGCTTGCAATTAGCGCCTGGCAGCGGCACCCCGAGCCGGCTGCCGGCGCCTGGGAAGGGACAGGGACCGAGGGGTGATGGGGATGGAGGGGGGGGGGTGTCGCTCATCCGGACCCCCGGCTGGCCCCGCTCCCTGCCCTTGGCCGGGCTTGGGCTGCCTGCGGGGTGGTCGTCCTCTGTCCGTCTGTCTGTCCGTCCGTCCCCCATACCACATTAGGACGCAGCGCCAAGCTGGGGGGGCTGCAGTTGGGGGTGTCACCCTTCGCTGACAGGTCACCCGGGTCACCGCGGGGACCGACCTCATGGCACAGCTGGGTCACGGCTCCGGCGCAGCCGGCGGCGACGTGCCCCAAGGAGCGATGCTCGAGGGTCCCGCGGCGGCCGGTGGGTCCTGTCCCCCCACCCCATGGCTGAGCTCCCCACGGGGCTGCCGGTAACCGGGGTGCCCCCAGCTCCCCCCCCTCCTCGCCCAGGCGTTGCCGCCTGCCCGCCGCAGCGGTGCTGGGCACGTCAGACGGGTTTTATGGCTTCTCCGGAGAAAATGCTCGACAAGAGGCTGAGCAAAAGCCCTCCCCCCCTGCGCTGCTGCCTGCCCTTCCCCCACCGCACCCCATCCTCGCACAGGCACCCCAGGGTCCCCATGGCGGGTGGGGGACAGCGGGGCCTGGCCCCACTGCGGGGATCGCAATGGTACCCAGAGGCTGCCTGGTCCCTGTGGGACCCCCCCCGCCCCAATGCGGGGATGCTGGGAGCAACCGTGTCCCGAGGGACCCCCGTGTGGGGGTGCTGGCTGGGGGCATCCCCCAAAGGACCCCAATGCAGGGACATCAGGAGTGACAGTGACCTGTGGGACCCCCATGCAGGGATCCTGGGGGGGCCACTGTGCCCTGCAGGACCCCCATGCAGGGACGTCAGGGGTGATGGTGGCCTGTGGGACCCCCATGCAGGGATCCTGGGGGGGCCACTGTGCACTGCAGGACCCCCGTGTATGGATGCAGGAAGGCTGTCCCCTGCGGGACCCCCGTGCTGGGGTGTTGGGGTGATGGTGGCCTGTGGGACCCCCATGCAGGGATCCTAGGGGGGGTGTCACTGTGCACTGCGGGACCCCCATGTACGGATGCAGGAAGGCTGTCTCCTGCGGGACCCCCGTGCTGGGGTGTCAGGGGTGACAGTGACCCACGAGACCCCCCATGCAGGGATCCTGGGGGGGCCACTGTGCCCTGCAGGACCCCCATGCAGGGACATCAGGGTTAATGGTGGCCTGTGGGACCCCATGCAGGGATCCTGGGGGGGCCACTGTGCACTGCAGGACCCCCATGTACAGATGCAGGAAGGCTGTCCCCTGCGGGACCCCCGTGCTGGGGTGTCGGGGTGACGGTGACCTGTGGGAGCCCCACGCAGGGATGTCAGGGGTGACGGTGTCCTGCAGGACCCCCATGCAGGGACATCAGAGGTGATGGTGGCCTGTGGCACCCCCATGCAGGGAACCTGGGGGGGGCTGCCCATCCCACCCCTCCAGCCCCCAGCCCCCAGGTGAGGCCGTGGGGTCCCTGTGGAGACCCCGAGGGTGGGTGCCAGGTGCCGGAGCAGAGGGACCCTGTCCTTGAGCGGGGCTCGCTTGGTATGCGGGAGCCGCTGCCGGCTTCAAATCCCATCGACTTCCAATGAGCAATGCCATCAATAAAAGCTAATTGATGGCACGGCCGCTCCAAATCAGATTCCCCGTCCCCGGAATCGAATTGATGGCTCCGCGCCCCGCAGCCAGCCGCGGCAGAAATTGAATCTATTAAAGGAATAGGCTCCATTAGCCCGGCCCTTCTGTCTCGCAATCTCCCCGCTTCGGGGTTCCCCCCCCTTCCCACCACCCCTTGATGCCATCCCCGCTGCCACCCGCACCAAGCGGGATGCCGGGGTGCCGGGACACCCGGATCCCACTGGGCTGGGGTGACGGTATCCCGGTGCCTCGGTGCCCCACGGGGCAGCCCCGGGGCGCTGCGGGCGGGTGGGAGTTAAACCCTCAGAAATGGGGAAGAAAAAAAAAAAAAATTTATCGCCAGGAACAGAAAATGACGCGGAACGGTAATAAGCCGCCCCGCAATGAGGAGGAGGATAAAGAGACGGCGGGGCCGTGCCGACAGCCGGGGAGACACGGTGGCGGGAGGTGACGCGGTGGCACGGTGTGGCCATGCCCACTGCCTCACTGGTGGGACGGGGGGCCATGGCATGCGCCATGGCACTGGGATGAGCCCGCCGGTTCCATGGTGTTCCCAGCACCACGCAAGGAAGCTCCTGGCCCCGGATCCCCCAGCCGGCCGTGCCGCCGGGGTCCCCCCACCCAACCGTACCGGCACAGGGGACACCCCGGCACCCCTCACCGCCCCGGATGGGAGGATGAGGTCAGGCACCGTGGCAGCCCAAGGACACGCAGGGTGGGACATGGGGCCTGGTGGCCCCCCCGTCCCCAGAGGGCTGGGAGGGAGGAGTGTCACCCCCCCCGGGTGGGGGACCCCATCCCTGCCCGTCTCCCATGGGCGCAGGGCAGCGGCTGCAGCCCCCAGCCGAGAGTCTGCCGAGAGCATCCCGGAGATGGGAAATGGCTCCGTGTCACCATGGAAACGGGGCCACCGGCTCGCCATGCCGAGGGGACACGTGTGCCGAGCCCCGAGGAGCGTGGCACGGGGCGAGCCGGGCACCGGGCGCGGTGCACCAGGCACCGACCGCAGGCTCCCCGGCACCCTGAGGCCACACCACGGAGCCCCATCGCCCGCCTCGGTCCTGGTTCCCGCGTCACCCGGCAGTCGCGGGCGTGTGGCGGGATGGCACCCAAGTGTGATGCCGCTCCGGTACGTTGCCGCCCCAACCGGGCAGCTGTGCACCGGTGCTCAGCGCTGGGCACGCAGGGCCGGAGCCGGCTGTTCCCCGAGCAGCCGCCTGATGATGTGCATCGTCAAGGTTATAATTTAGCAAAACACTCAGCAGGGGCTTTGGAGGGAGCCGGCCCATGCCGGCTAATTAGCCAGAGCTGCACGCGCCGAGCCCGCGCCTGCCATAGCAATGAGGGCACGTGCACCGGGCATGCCGGCTCGCACCGGGGCGGCACATGCGTGCAGGGGCCATCGCATCCCACCCGCGTGGCCGGGGCTGGGTGCTGAGCCGGTAGCTGCGTCTCCGCTGGCCGATTCCCGCTGCCGGGTGGGAGCAGAGGGCACCCACCGCTTATCTCTGGTGGCCCAGGGCCAGCGTGGCAGTGGGGAGGACGCGCGGGGCATGTGCTCGCCGGTCCGGGCACCGGTGGGTTTGCGCACCCGGGGCTACGGGCGCAGGCAAGACACTGCGCCGGGGTTGTCTGTCCATCCTTGCTTGCGTCTGTCTGTCCGTGCCCTTGTGCGTGCCGGGGTGCCGGCAGCGGCTCGGCAGGGCTACCCACCCCCCACTCCCCTCAGCCTGCTGTAATCCTGACGGACAATAATCCTGCTGCGCCGGAGCCGGGATGGGCAGGAGCTGCCCTTGCAGCGGCAGCGTAATTCAGCTGCCGGCTCCGTGGGTGCTGCCTGCACCGGCTGCATACTAAGGTGCCGGAGCCGGCTCTGCCATGCCCTGCTGTCCCCATGCTGGGAATTCCCCCACCCCGGATCCCCAGGGATGGGGATGGCAGCCCACGGGGAGCCCCAGCGTGGGATCTGCCCCAGGGCACGTGGGCAGGGTGCAGGCAGGGCTCCCACCCGGGTTTTACACCTCCTGTCCTCTTGCCCCTGGCTGGTTTGAAACGGATCCGGGTCCGTGCCGGGACGCCGGAGCTGGCACCGGCGCAGCTGGCGGGAGGAGAGCGGAGCATCGCCAGCAGCGCCTGGGAGGAGGATTGGGACAGGAACGGGTTGGTGCAAACGACACGGCGTTCCCCCACCCGGCACGCTGCATCCATGGGACGGCATCTTCCAAGGGTGCCCGGAGCGGGTGCTGCGAGGGTGGGCAGCGGGGCTGGACGCCGTGGTCTCACCGCAGCGCTGGCGAGCGGTAGCTCAGGAAGCACCGCGGACACGCAGCCCTCGCTGCCCATCCGTCCCTTCCAGGTTCCCATCCGGCTGGGAGGATGCCGGGGAGGAGACGGAGGGATGCCAGCACCAAGGGCTGGAGCTGCAGGCGCGATGCCCGGCACGGGGTGGCGGTGAGTCCCCCGGGGGGAGCTGGCCCAGGGACCCCGGTGCCGGAGCCCTGCGGTGCCTCCGTACCTGTTCCACACGTTCATTGATCCATCCCATGCTCCTTTGACCGTCAGGCTGCTAACCAGCTTCCCTGGCAAAGACCTTGGTAGCCACGCCAGAGCCCCGTGCCGCCCAGCCAGGATCTGGCTCGCTGGCCGTGAGGTTGGTGTGCCCGGCTCCACTGTGGGCAACCTCCTGGGGTCCCTGCGGGTCCCAGTCCGGGGACTGGCAAAGACCTCGGTAGCCACGCCAGAGCCCCGTGCCGCCCGGCCAGGATCTGGCTCGCTGGCCATGAGGTTGGTGTGCCCAGCTCCACTATGGGCAACCTCCTGGGGTCCCTGCGGGTCCCAGTCCGGGGACAGGCACAGGGACTGGCAAGCGGCGGTGGCCGGCAGGAGCGCGGTGTGTCCGGCCCGTGGCCAGGAGCAGGCGCAGCAGCAGGCGGATCGATGCGCTGAATTATTTAGCGAGGGAGCGCGAGGCGGCTGCGACGGCAACACCCTGTGCCGGGGCACGGGGCCACGCTCGCACCCGAGCACGGGACACCCCCCACCCCACCCCACCGCCATCGCCGGGCTGCAGGTTCGGTGCACCCACCTGGGGTCCGCTGCCACCCTCTCGGGCCGTGGGTGCCGGTGGCACGGGGCACCCCGCTGCCCCCAGCACCTCTGGCCACACCAGGCCGTCCCCAGGTGGTGCCACCGGCACCGCCCGCTCTGTCCCCAGCCGCGCGCGGCTGCAGCGGCGCCCAGCCAGCACCACGGTGTTGGCACAGGCCCCACCGGAGCCCGGCGGCTGCAGCCGGCGGAGGGACCACCCGTTTTCACCGGGACCCCCACCGGGCTGCCGCATCTCAGGCAAGCGCCGAGCCACGGCCGCCCTCGCCCCACGCCCCCGGCCCCTCTCGCGAGCCTTTTACGAGCGATGCATTATTAAAACTACCCCGCGCCGTCGCTCACGGCCGGCGTGACGGTGGGTGCCGCAGCTCACGGCCAGCGTGACGGCGGGCGCCGCAGCGAACCTGATGAATATTTCAGGCCCTGAAATCTCCCGCGCCTCCGTGCTTTATCCTGAACACCGCCACCACCCCCTCCCAAAAAAAAATATTTATTAGCTCATTTATTTCCCCGCGCTTCTGCCCGGCACCGAGGGCGCGGCAGAGCAAGGTCACTGCGCGTGGCTGACTTCTTCTCCGGGCCAGGGGGGTCACCTGCTGCCACGGCTCCAGCCCGGGATGGGATGGGGACGGGATGTCCCTGAGGGGCTGGCGGACAATGCCGGAGCTGGTTGGACACCCCCCGGGAAAAGCCTCGTGCTGCTGAGCTCGGTGCCAGCCGGGTGTCCCCAGGATGTCACCCGGGACCCGTGCGCCCATCCCCATCCCTCGTTTGGCACCGCGGGGCTGCCGTTCCCCTGGCGCTGTCACCTGTGGGGCCAGGGCAGGAGCATGGGGACAGCCCTGGGCAGGTCACAGCGTGGACCTGTCCCCGTCCCCGTCTCCCCCAGCCTCCACCAGCACTCCCTGTCCCAGCGGCTGCAGATGCTAATTGTGGCGGGAGCGGGATATTGATGCTGCCTGTCACCCCTCGATTGGATTAGTGTCACTTAGACACCGGTAATGGGCGGCTCAGAGATCCGCCACCGGGCCCGCAGCGGGGCTGGTGGGGGCTCCGGCGCCACCATCCTGTACCGGCACGGGCACTGGGTCCGACCTGTCACCGCGGGCCAGGTCCCTGCCCAGTCCCATGGATGCTCCAGCAACGGCTCCATCGTCCCTTCTGCCTCTCCCAGCACCCCCAGGAAACCGCCCCGTGCCCAAACCCCTCCGGGGGCCGCGGTGCCGTGCACACAGCCGCCGGTGCGGTGATGCACTGAGGAGCCCCTGCGTGCGCCAGCAGCCCCGGCACAGGCGCCCCCACGCACACCCCTGTGCGCTTGCCCTTGGGCCACTCGCGGCACCCTGGGCACAGGCGGCAACGGCAGAGCCGGCATGGCCCGGGCACCGGCAGCGTTCCGGCAGGGCGAGATGCCACGAGGGCTGAGCCCCGGGGATGCTGTGAAGCCCTGCCAGGGCTCCGGCGAGTCCGGGGTGCGGGGTCCCTCTGGGGGGCTGGGGTGCGCGGTGGCCCCGTGCCCGCCGGGTGCTGGGGTGCCGGGGCTCAACGTGGGGCGTTTACAGCTCCTCGTGGCCCAGCCACACACGCCGTCAGCCCCGTGCTCGGCTCTCCATCACCGCTCTGCCCACCGCTGCCTGCCGGGGTCTGCCGGGTGCTGGGGGGGGGCAGAGGGCTGGAGCCCCCACCCCAGACAGCGCCTGCTGCAGCCCCCGGTCACTGCAGGGGACACAGGGGTGACACGGCCAGGGCAAACAGCACCCCCAGGGTGGGGAGGGACGAGGCCGGCGGGGAGCTGAGCACCGGGGCCGGTGGCTGCAGACCCAGCTCCGCGTCCTCGTCCCTTCCCTGGGGAGCCGCGGCTGCCGCGCTGCAGCGGGGCCAGTTGCCAGCCCCTGCCACGCTCGCCCCTGCCGATGCCGGGTGGCTCCCTCCCGGCACGGCACTCGTGCCCACCGGCGCATCCTTGCCATGGCCATGCTGGAGCAGGAGAGGCTCGGTCAGGGCCAGCGGGGCCGGGGCTGCCGCCGGCGGATGATATTGGAGTGATCTTGAGGCCGGGAGGGAGGTTTGCCATGCGGGAGGAGAGGAGCCGGCTGAGTCACCCGGTGCCGGCTGCTGACTCAGGCGCTTCCTGCCAGGTAGCCCCCGCCGCCGGCGGTGGGCCGCGGGATGCGGCAAAGGGGACAGCTGGGACCCTGGCACCCCACTCCGGCACCCCGTGGTGCCACAGGGCGATCCAAGGTGAGAGCGGCGCACGCGTGCTCCGTGCCTTGCAGCGCGGTGACCTGTTTCTACCTGGGGTCACCCGCCGCGTGCCGGGGTGGCATGGGGAGACCGCGGCTGCCGGGCCGTGGGAACCACGAGGAGCTGGCCGCCTGCGCCTCCCGCCCGGCACTTCTGGGTGCCCGCGGGCCCAGGGCTGGTGGGATTTGGCACAGCGGAACCCGCCGGAGCCAGGTTTCCGGCAAGCAGGCGCCCGGCGCCCAGGGCAGGGACCCTGCGGCTTCCTGCCCGCCGGGCAGCGGGAGCAGCTCCGGTGCCACGAGCGAGCCCAGGGCTGGCAGGCGGCAGAGCCAGGAGCCACGCACGGCTTCATCCGGCAGCTCCGCAAGGAAGCTGATTTCCTCCGACAGCCCGGCTCTGCGCCGCCACCGCCGCTGCCACCCGGTGCAGCCGCCCGCTTGTGGCCGTGGCCGGGCTGCTGGCCACCAGCTTTGCGTCGGCAATTAACCCTCCTCTGCGATCCTGCGCCATTAAGCTCCGTGTCAATTAACTCGAGCCACCAAGGTGCTAATTAGCGAAATCAGCCCCGCGTCCATCTGCGTAGCGGGGCTCACCTCCAGCCCACCCGGCAGCACGAGGCCGCTCCGGCCGGTCCCGTGGCTCACCAGCGAGGTGGTCCGGTGGCTTGTGGCACTGCCACCCATCTTCACCCCCCTCCCTGCCCCGTGCCACCTCCCCGCCCTGGATCACGCTGCTGTCGCTCCGAGCCCAGCCCCGGGACGTCCCACGGGAAGCTGCCAGGGGTGTCCCCTCTCCCCGGGCGTGCGGGGGTCAGCACCCCGCACCCTCACCGGGGCGGCGCTTGCCAAGACATTGACGCGGCGCGACCATCCGTGAGGCCTTCATTCAAATTTAAAGACCGACACGAAAGGGGCAACGAGGAGCGGGGGCAACCGCCAGCCCAGGGGCGTGCGGCGAGCCCGGCGAGTTCCTCGGCAGGACGGCGTGCCGGAGCACCGGCGTGCCCGAGCACCGGCGCGGGGCCGCCCGATTTGTCGGGCTAAGCACTTGCCAGGAGGAGCTGGCAGGAGCTGGAGGCCACTGGGCTCCGCGCGGATATGCCGGCACTGCCAGCAACCCGCTCCCCGACCCGGCTGCTGTGTCCCTGTGGCCTTGGCGTGCCATTAGCATGTTCTTTGCCGTGTCCGGCTGGACACGTGCCGGCACCTGGCTCCTCCCGGCAGGTCGGGAGCCCTGAGCTCAGCGTGTTCGGGGCCGCGTAGGTGCGGCTGGTGAATATTTCATGCCCGCGTTCGCCGAGCCCTTTCTTGGTTACACTCCTGCCTCCTCCCCGCTCTCTCTCGCCATGTTTATTTATTTAATGAATTATTTATCGGCTCCCCCTCTCGCTCGGCTGGGCGCTGCTCCGCCGCTGTGTGTGCCCCCCCTCCTCTATTCTCTCCCCCACCACCACCGCCGCCGCCGCCGCCGCCACTCCCCGGGCTCCCAGCCCGGCGCGATGATTTATTGAACGCTGGCTCTGCTCTGCGGTTGCGACATGCTGTCACGGGAAGCCGCGGTTAAATATTAACCAGGGCGGGCGAAGCGGGTCCCCCTGCCCCGCTGGGCACGTATGGTTGGCGTGGACCCCTGGACCCACCTCGCTCCAGCCACGGTGGCCACCACGGCCGGTGCCCGAGGTTGCCCGCTCCTGGGCGGTGGGTGGTGGTGGCGGTGGGGGGCGTTGCTCCGGTCCCCCCTGCTTTGAAGCAGGAACCTGCTGGCCCTCGGCAACGCGGGCACAGGGGCGAGGAGACGGGAGGGCACGGAAATTGGGGGGGAACTGGGGCCACTTTGCGCCCAACCTGGAGAGCTCGAGGCGTCTGGCGTCCTCCTGAGAGCGAAGCCACCCGGCTGCCAGTGTCCCCTAGGCGTCCCCACGCCGTGTCCTGCCGGGGTCAGCAAAACCCCCCAGCCGAGCCCCCTCGACGCACCGGCTGCCGTAGCCGGATTCTGTCCCCGCGCCCCGGGGTGGGTGCTGGCACCCGCGCGTGGGTGCGCACCGTGAGGCGCAGGGTGCGTTCGGCTCCCTCCGGTCCCTCGGTGCACATGGGGGTGCCCGGCCAAGGCCGGGGGGGGTGGGTGTGGGGTGTCCCCCCTCCGTGAGCGCGGTGGCGTGCGGGTGCTGGCGGCAGCGTGTGCGTCGCCATGAGCGGGGTGTGTGTGTTGGGGGGGGGTTTCCATGTGGAGGTGTGTGTGTTGCCATGGGTTTGCAGAGCCAAAGCGTTTCCATGGTGGCAGCTCGGCGCTGCGGGGGGGGGGGGCCCTTCCAGAGGTGTGCAGCACCCCCCCACCCCCCCAGGGATGCCCCAACCACAGGGCGCACCGGGAG
>VFFE01007628.1:0-12340 GCA_008921705.1 Burhinus oedicnemus | reverse complement strand
CACAGGGGGTGACAGGGCAGGGGACAGGCACGGCTGGCAGAGGGGACAGGGCAGGGGACAGGCACGGCCATCCCAGGGAACAGGTGTGGGTGGGACAGGGGGTGACAGGACAGGGGACAGGCACGGCTGGCAGAGGGGACAGGGCAGGGGACAGGCACAGCCGGCAGAGTGGACAGGGCAGGGGACCAGGCACAGCCAGTGTGAGGGACAGGCACGGCCAGCGCGGGGGAGGGGACAGGTCAGGGGACAGGCATGGCCAGTCTGGCAGAGAGGACGGGGCAGGGGACAGGCACGGCCATCCCAGGGTACAGACATGGCCAGCACAGGGGGTGACAGGGCAGGGAACAGGCACAGCCAGTCTGGCAGAGGGGACAGGGCAGGGGACAGGCACGGCTGGCAGAGGGGACAGGGCAGGGGACAGGCACGGCCATCCCAGGGAACAGGCATGGCCAGCACAGGGGGTGACAGGGCAGGGGACAGGCACGGCTGGCAGAGGGGACAGGGCAGGGGACAGGCACGGCCAGTCTGGCAGAGAGGATGGGGCAGGGGACAGGCACGGCTGGCAGAGGGGACAGGGCAGGGGACAGGCACGGCCATCTCGGCCCCCCAGGGGACCAGCCCCTCGCCCTGGCCCAGCCGAGGTCCCCCAGGGCAGTGACGGAGGACCCAGCCCCGCCAGGGCAGCAGCGACATCCAAGCAATGTCCGAGGGTCCTGGCCCAGAGCGGGATCCCCATCTCCGCACCGGGGCACCGGGAGGGTCCCCGCGGCGGCTGCGCCCTCAGAGCACGCTCTCCTTGCAGGTCCCGCTGAGGCTCCGCGGGCGGCTGCGCTCCAGCCGGCGGGTGGACAGGAGCCGGCGCAGGGACGAGGTGGAGCTCAGGTCCCCGCAGCTCTGCAGGTGGATGCCTTCGTGGGACCGCTCCGCTCCCGACCAGGCGCTCCAGGGAACCTGCAACCCCGCGGGGACAGGCTGCAGCCGCGTGGCTGGCACCCCGAGCTCACCCGCCTCGCCGGACGATCCCACACTCCGGGGCCAGCCGGGCGGGTACGCGGGGCCAGGATGGCAGGGGTGGCGAGGGATGGCGGAGGCGTGATGGCGGAGGCATGCATCACGCGGGTACGCTGTCATTAAGGACGGGCTCGTTCCCGTCGGGGCCTCCCGGGCTGCGCAAGGTCTCCGGTGTCCCGTAAGCTGAGGCCGGGATGTCCCAGCGACTGCCTCCGGGGCTGCGGTGACTCAGGGACAAAGCCAAAGCCGTTGCGACGCACGCGATTTTCCCACTCAGGGCTACGGTGGGCGCCGAGGGGAAGGGGCTGCCATGCCAAGAAGGGCTCAACAAGGATGATGCCCACAGCCAGGGTGCCGATGCCACGGCGGGCGAAGGGACACCCCGGAAGGACCAGCGTGGCGGTGCTGGTGGGGACGGGAGGGAGGGAGGGGGTGTGGATGGACCTCCGGTGCGGCTGCTGGAGCTCACCTGTTTGTGCCCTTGGGAACTGTGCCCGGGCACCTCCGTGCCGGCTGCTGGGCTGCGCTTGGGTCTCTGCAGGAACCTGGCCACCAGCCCGCGGGTGCCCCGGCAGACCTTGAGGTCCCCCAGCGAGCGGGTCGTCGTCTTCGACAGCTGCCGCGTCACCTTCTTGGAAGGCGGCAGCTTGTTCTTCCCCGCCGAGCCGGCCCGGAGCAGCAGGGGAGAGTCACAGTGTGAACGGCGGAGCAGGCAGGCCTCCGAGCACAGTCCTGCGGAGACGCCGCCGTCACGTGCTGGGACGCTGCTCCTGCCGGGACCCGTCCCCGCAAACCCCGGGGGTCCTGCTGTCTCCCCTCCCCAGCTGGCAGGAGCGGTGCCACCACGGGTCTCCATCGTCCCATCCCCAAAGGGAAACGTTCCCCCCACCTTTTTGTACGTCCCAGTACAGCCCAGCGCCCTGACCTGTATCCGCAGAGGAGTTGGATGCGGTGTCCTCCAGTGCTTTGGTATAAAGTACTTCCCTGAAATCTGCTGGGAGCAGAAAGAGCGCTCAGCCTTCGGCAGTGCCCCGCGCTGCCGTGCGGACCCCCGGCACCAGCCCAGCTCCCCTCTCCCCCCCCCAGTTGCCCCGGGACAACCTCAGCCCGGTTTTAATCCCACCTGGCCGCAGACGCAGCCCAAACCCACCGTGCGTCCCGGCCGCACCGCTCGGGCACCGCCGCACGCGCGTCCCCCGTCCCGGCGCCCGTTGCCACCTACCAGCGTGGCCGGCCGTCAGGACGCCGGGGTCACTGTGTGACCTCACGAGCGGGCGCTGGCTCAGACCCGGGGACGAAGGGCAGGAAGTCTCGCTGTTGCGCCGTGGGTGACGGAGGCGCCCGGCACCGGGACCCGTAGAGCGGCCGCCTCCTCGCCCCTGCAGCGAGCCCTTCTCCTTGAGCCGCACCTCGGGGAAGCAGGGACCCACGCAGCGGGCCAGCCCCTCCAGGCGATTGCAGCTGTGGGTGACGACTCCCCCCACCAAGACGCCGTCGTGGCCGGGCTCCGCCGTGGAGCAGGAGTAGGAACGTT
Source organism: Burhinus oedicnemus (assembly GCA_008921705.1). Taxonomy (NCBI): domain Eukaryota; kingdom Metazoa; phylum Chordata; class Aves; order Charadriiformes; family Burhinidae; genus Burhinus; species Burhinus oedicnemus. Next base: position 9,795 of record VFFE01007628.1, on the reverse strand, counting down.
CCCCCCGCACTCGGGGCTGGGGCGTCTCCTCGAAGGGCCCCTGCAAGCCCAGCGTGGGGCTGCGCGCGTGGTGGCTGCACTGCACGCAGTCCACGCTCAGGCAGTAGTCTGCGCGGCTGCGCTGGATGGAGCGGAAGAGGACGTAGTCGACGGAGCGCATGGAGCCTTGCAGCTCCAGCAGGCACGAGTCCTCCGAGGGGCTGCTGTCCCCGGGGATGTCCATGATCTCGGACATGATCAGGGACCCGCTGTCCATGGACACTGCAAGGAGCGGAGCGGGTGTGGGCGAAGAGCATCCGGGAAGGGCTGGTGGCGTCCCGAGCCCTCTCCCACCCCGCCGATGCTGCAGCCCAAGATGCGCCGGTGGGATACGGCTCACCTTCTCCGCTGAGCACGATGGAGGGGACGCGGGCGCAGGCGCAGGCGCGCGAGCCGTCCGTCAGCTGCGAGTCAAAGAGGGTGGCCTGTGGGACGGCGCGGTCAGGGCACAGGCGGAGCGGGGGCCCTGCCTGGCCCTCCCCTGCCTGCAGGCCCCCCCCGCCCCGTCTCCCACCTGGCTGTCTCCCCGCAGCCCCATCACGGTCTCGTAGGAGGGGGGGAAGTCGGTCGGGTAGAGGGGCACGGGGCTGTCCATGGAGCCGTTGTAGGTGATGCTGTGCAGGCAAGAGCAGAAAAGCCACGTGGGGTGGGACAAGCCCTGCTTGGGGGCCAACGGGCCCCCCCGGCTCCCGCACCGTGGTGGCCCCCGTTCCACCGGCCACGGTCCCAGCCAGGTACCTCTGCGCATCCGTCTCGGAGCTGCAGGTGTACTCGGGCGGGTAGTAGGGGGGCGGTGGCACCGGGGGGACAAACTCCTCAAAGTCCATCATGCTCTGCAGAAAGGTGTCGGGGGGGGACGTGCATTCCAGTGTCACGGAGCTCGAGCGCTGGGGGACCAGCTGCAGGGAAAGGGGAGGAAGAAGAGCTGGGACCCCCTGTCCAGAGATCCGGCGAGCAACGCGTGTCCCGGGCCTTAATCCGCACCCGGCTGGGGCCAGGTCCTGCCCTGGCACCCTGGGGCCACCCCAGCTTGGGGGTGCTGGCCAGCCCCGTCTGCTCCGGGGCCAGGGCTGGGACTGACCACGTGGACGATGTCGAGGGAGAAGATCTGGATGCAGCACACGACCGCAGAGAGCGTGCAGATGATGGTGGAGAGGACGGTCAAGCCGCAGACGCTGAAGAGGAGATCCTGGGGAGGAGCGGGGTGAGCTGCGGACGCCCGCGGAGCATGGCAGGGTGCACGGCTGCTCCCCGGGGAACCCTTGTCCCCCTTCCCTCCCCGGGTCCCCCACCTTGAGTGCCACGCGGATGCTCCGGCAGTCAGGGTTGGAGAACATGGTCAGCATCTCGCTGTGCCGGCTGCAGGAGGCGGAGGGGGGCTCTGAGCGGGCCTGGCAGCAGACGCACGAGTCTCTCTCCTGGGGACAAGGAACACCATGAGGGACCTCCGGACGCCGCGTTGTCCCCCGAGAGCCACCGGCACGTCCCGCCACCACAGCTGCCTGTGTCCCCAAGAGCCCTGCAGCCAGGGACAAAGCTCAGTTGCCTGGGCGCATGGAGGCACTCGGCAGCCCCCGGTCAGCCTCACCCTCTCGCAGGCCTCCAGGGACTTCACCAGCTGCGCGTTCTGGCAGGACAGGATGGACCCCGCCAGGCTCAGCATGACGCCCAGCACCGACAGCAGCGTGAAGAAGGTGATCTGCAGCGGGGAGGAAAGGGGCTGCCAGCCAGGCAGGGGGCCGACGCACGGGGCTGCACGTCTGGGGGCACGTGGGGCCGCTCGGTCCCCCCCCATGCTGCCCTCCCCGGCCTGGACCCCCATCTACGGAGGGACCCCCCCCCTCCCAACACCTACCACCAGGGTGAGCGGCCGCTTCCAGGAGACGATGCCGACGAGCCCAGAGAGCGCCAGCTGCAGACGCACAAGCCCGGGGGTGAGGATGGGGAGGGGGGGGTCTCTGCCAGGCAGTGGGGCCCAGAGCAGCCCCCACCCTTGGATAGAGCCCCCCCACCCCCAGCCCGGAGCCAGCCCAGGAGCAGCAGGGCCGTAGGGGCAGCCTCGGCGCCGCAAGCCTGGAGAAACTGCTGATTCAGGGCACTGGAGAGCCTGGGGACTGCGGGCAGCTCCATGGCGGGCAGCAAACCTAGGCCAGGATCTGTGCCACCGGGTCACTGCGGAAGGGGGGGGGTGACCCCAGGCCTAGCAGGGTCCTGCCCTCACCCCACGTCCGCAGCAGGCAGAGCATCCCTGCCGCTTGGCTCGGGAGTGGGGCAGGGCTGCCCGGTCCCCCCCGCCCTGGTGCCCCTGCAGCACCCCACGCACCCCTCCCTGCCTGCAGCTTCTCAGGGTTTATCCAGACGCGCATCACCCCAAGCCTACCCCGGATAGACCCCCGCACCGCTCCGGGGGTCCCACATCCCTCCCAGAGTCACCCTGGGGGAACCCTTGGGATTCTCCCACAATGCACCAGGGCAACCACAGGCAGAGGGTGGGGGAGCAACGGGGCTACGCTCCCCTGGGACCGGCGGCAAATTCAGCATGCAGGGAGCTGTGCGGGTCTGCGCCGGACCCCTCCGCACGCTACCCCCAGCCCCAAACTCACCGAGAAGCCGGCCCAGGACGGACAAGAGTGCCGGATCTTGGTGGAAGGCGTGATGGTGGCTGCCACCAGGCTGAAGGTGACGATGAGGACGCCCAGGATGACTTGGACGAAGCCCAGCGCCAGCAGGATCTGCAGCCAGGTCCGCTGGACGCGGAGGTGGGTGAGGCTGCGGGACGTGCGGCCGGTCAGCGAGCGGCTGGAGTCGCTGGGCGAGGGCATGGCTACCCCGGGCGGCGAGCCGGGGGGACGGCCGGCCCCGGAGGCCCGGGGCAGCCGGCGGCACCGCGCCAGGACGGGGGGATGCGGGAACGGACGCTCTGCGGGAACGGGCCGGGCTCCACCTTTCGCCTCCCGGAGGATGCTGACGCCGGTTCTTCCCTGCCCCCCCCGCCCCGGGGGCAGCGCCCGCCGCCAGGCGGGATCGGAGACCGCCAGAAGCTCCGCTGGGAACGGAACCGGCCTCACCGGTACCTTCGCGTCCCGGCGGGAGAGCGCGGCCCCGGGGCTTCCTCCTCTCTCGCCGTCCCTCCAACGCCGGGCCCCCGCCGGGGGCTCATGCCGCCCTGCGGAGGCGGAGAACCGCCGCCCGGGACGCGGCCCCCGGGCCCCGGGGCGGCGCCGGGAGACGGGACCCGCGGGCCGGGCGGCGGGAGGGGGTCCGGCCGCCGCCCGGGAGCATCCTCTGCGGGCGGCGGGTCCCGCTGCCCAAGAGCACCCCGGGCACGGGTCGCTACCGGAGGGGGACGGGGCTACCGGCGGACTCGCCGCCCCGGCCCCGGGCGGAGCGGCTGGCGGGGACGCCCGGGCGGCGGGATGCTACGCGGAGGGCGGCGGAGCATCCCCCCCCGCCGCCGGCCTGCGGGTTCCCCGCTCCGCCGGGGCCGCGGCGGGAGGCGGAACGGGCGCGCCCGAAGCGCAGGGGCAGCTCCGGGGGACGCTGCTCCCGCCGCCGCCGCCCGCACCCCGGCGGCAGCTCGGGCCGCCCCTGCGCGGAACGCCGGGAGCTGTAGTCCGGTCCGCCCCGTCGGTGGCCGCGGCCCCGCCGCCCGTCCCCCCCCTCGCAAGCCACGGGGTCACCGGAGGCACGGAGTGAAACTTCATTTATTCCTTAAATAAAACCTGAAGGCGGCTTGGCGGCGGGCACAGCAACACACGGGAGGTCGCGGCCGGAGCAGGGACTGCTGCTGTCACCCAGCAGTGTGTCCCCCCCGTCCATGGCAGCGGGACAGGGCAGAGCTGCGGGGGACCCACCGCGTGCGCTGGCCCCCACGGATGAAGGCACGAACCCTCTCGCCGGTCCGGGAGCAGCAGGGACAAACCCAGGAGCGTGGGAAAGGAGATGGGGCAAAGCAGAACTCATGAGACCCACTGCCGTGGTACCGGGCCCAGGGAGCGCTAGGGACACTGGCACATGGGACACCGGGGGCTTGCGGGGACAGAGGGCACGTACTGGGCAGCGCTGGGCATAGGGACGGGCTCAGCCCCCCCCGAGAAGGGAGGAGGGTGAAAAGTGCCGGGGGGAGCAAGGGATCAGTGGCCTCAGGGCAGGAAGAGAGGAAGGGAGAAGCCGTTCACCCCCTCGCTGGAGGGGCAGAAGCAGGTGAGGAGGTACCAGGGGGTACCAGGAGGGTCCACCCCATCCCCCCAGCGCCCAGCCCGGCTTTAGGGTCCCCCCATGTGCCAGGCCCAGATGGCTGCGGCTGGGCACGCAGGCTAAAGGCAGGAAGCCCCACCAGCAGCACGTGCCTCTCCCAGCCATGCTCTCCTGCGCCCGGAGCGGGTTCAGCTCAGCAGAGAGGGAGAGGATGGGAAAAGGACTGGAGGGGGGCTGCCTCCCTGCTCAGCGCCCTGGGGACAGAGCCAGCCCCACGCCACCAGAGCAAGCCCCTGGGGGAAGACGGGATGATGTTCTTGGCGGAGAACCGGGTCCCGCGTCAAAGGGAAGGCAAGCAAAAGCCTCCGGGGAAGAGCCGGCCCCTGCGCACCCCAGGACTGGGCACAAGGGGAAGCCTTCATACCCCAGGGGCACGCAAGTGCCATCACCAGGTGGGGAAACAGGAGAGCCCAGGGAAGGTGAGCAGCCGTTTCCGTCCCTGTCACGCATCTGGTGCTGGAAGGGAGGGCGATGACAGCCACAGGGCTTGGCCACAGCACCTCCCATCCCGCTCCTTCCCCAGTCCGCTGAGGGAAGGGGACCAGCACAAACCAGAACAGCCTCCAGCCGTGAGGAAAGGGGTTAGAGCAGCAGACGATTCAGGCACCAGCACTTCCAAGCTGGGATGAGGCAGCCTCTGACAGCTGATGCAGACACACGGGGATCCAATGAAAGTGCAACTTGGATTTCCTCTTCCTTAGAACGAGCCCACGTGCAACGAGAAGCCGGGGCCCCCGCCTGGCTAAGGCGCCCGGAAGGCATTGGTGGCGGCACCCGCGGCAGCATTGGCCGCGGCGGTGCGCACCGCCTGGTTGGAGAAGACCCCCGCGGCAAACTCCTCCTGCGCTTTCTGGAAGCTGGCGCCCGTCCGGCGGTACAGAGAGTGGATCTGGAAGAGAGCAACAGGCTCGGGGTCAGGTACCGGTCCCATTCCAGACCCTCAATGAACAGACCTGTGCCCCCACGCCTGCCAAAACCCACCCTCGTCCTCCCAAAGGGGCACTCTAGCCCTGAGGTTCGATCCAAACTCACCTTTTTCAGCATAATAATGCCCAACACAGCTACTGCTGTGAAGAACAAGGACACCAGGATCATCATCACAGCCACGGCCGTGTTCTTCCGCAGCGCTATCAGGCTCAATATCCAGCCACTGCAAAACAAGAGGCAGCTAGAACCACAGAATGGTTTGGGTTGGAAGGGACCTGAAAGATCATCTCGTTCCATCCCCCTGCCATGGGACACCTCCCACCAGACCAGGTTGCTCCAAGCCCCGTCCAACCTGGCCTTGAACACCTCCAGGGATGGGGCAGCCACAGCTGCTCTGGGCAACCCCGGCCAGGGTCTCACCACCCTCACAGCCAACAATTTCCCCCTAATATCTCGCCTAAATCTGCCCTCTTTCAGGTTCAAACCGTTGCCCCTGGTCCTCTGGCTCCACTCCCTGATCCAGAGTCCCTGCCCAGCTTTCCCGGAGCCCCTTGAGGCACTGGAAGGGGCTCCAAGGTTTCCCCGGAGCCTTCTCTTCTCCAGGCTGAACCCCCCCAACTCTCCCAGCCTGGCCTCCCAGCAGAAGGGCTCCAGCCCCTCTGATCACCTTCATGCCCACAGGTTCCCTCTTCCCCACCCACCACCTCCCTTTCTGGGGTACTCGGCCAGCCAGGGCTCCCTGGGGTCAACACAACGCGCACCTGAATCCCCAGTTTGGTATGCCAATCGCCTGCAGCACGTACATCACGTTCTGGGCAAAGAAGACGAAGAAGAAGACAAAGAAGTTGAACGAACTGTCACTCCTGGGAGAAAGAGACAGGCGAGGTTACGCCTCGGGAAACAACTCTCAAACCTTCCTCAAAGCGGGGGATGCAAGGAGAACATGCAGGTCCCAGAGGTGCAGGCACTGGTTAAGGGACTTAAAGCAAGGAGAAATCCGAGGGAGAGGCATAAGGCGGCGCAGGGAGCTTCAGCAGCAAGGTCCACAGGAAAACACGTTCCCGTGACCTCCTTAGAACAGCCCCATGCCAAGCAAGATTTGTTCCTCAGCCAGAAGCTCAGTGCAGGATCACCGCAATCCCAAAGGCCACAAGGACTCGGGACACCTTCGGTGCCACACTCGGGGCAGGAGATGGTTCTACCGAGCAGCCCAGTCCCCCAGCTTCAAGCACCAGCCTCGCAGCCGTCTCACCCCACTACGTTGCTGGCCTGGGAGCTCGAGCAGATACACACCTGAAAGCTTTGTACATCGGCCTATACCAGCAGACGAAGGAGCAAGGCGTGTAGAGGAGAGCCCAGAGAATGGAGAGGCCGAACCCAGAACCGGACGAGGGCTCCACACAGAACCAGGCCAGCGAGGACAAGAAGTTCAGGAAGAGAGCAATGGTGCTGGCTGAGAGAGAGGACAGAGAATCACGGAATCACCTAGGCTGGAAGGGACCTTTAAGATTGTTGAGTCCAACCATCAACCTGACACTGCCCAACCCACCACGTGTCCCTCAGCACCACGTCTGCCCGGCTGGTAAATACCTCCAGGGATGGCGACTCTCCACCACTTCCCTGGGCAGCCTCTTCCAATGCTTGACAACCCTTTCAGTGAAGGAATTTTTCCTAATATCCATCCTAAACCTCCCCTGGTGTAACTTGAGGGTGTTTCCTCTTGTCCTATCGCTTGTTCCTTGGGAGAAGAGACCGACCCCACCTGGCTACAGCCTCCTCTCAGGGAGTTGCAGAGAGCAAGAAGGTCTCCCCTCAGCCTCCTCTTCTCCAGGCTGAACACCCCCAGTTCCCTCAGCTGTTCCTCCTAAGTCTTGTTCTCTAGAGCCTTCGCCAGCTTTGGTGCCCTTCTCTAGACACGCTCCAGCACATCGGTCACACAATCCGAGCAAGGCTCCCCCCACTGAGGGCTCAGCCCCCAAGACCTGGGCACCGAGCGTTAATTGCGATTTCTCCAGAGCAGCAGCATTCGCTTGAATGCAGGATGCTTGTTCCTCTACCTCCTCCCAAGAGAAGAGTCATAGAATAGAATCACAGAATGGTTTGGGTTGGAAGGGACCTTAAAGATCACCCAGTTCCATCCCCCTGCCCTGGGCAGGGACACCTCCCACCAGACCAGGTTGCTCCAAGCCCCGTCCAACCTGGCCTTGAACACCTCCAGGGATGGGGCAGCCACAGCTGCTCTGGGCAACCCCGGCCAGGGTCTCACCACCCTCACAGCCAACAATTTCCCCCCAATATCTCACCTAAATCTGCCCTCTTTCAGGTTCAAACCGTTGCCCCTGGTCCTCTGGCTCCACTCCCTGATCCAGAGTCCCTGCCCAGCTTTCCTGGAGCCCCTTGAGGCACTGGGAGGGGCCGGAAGGTCTCCCCGGAGCCTTCTCTTCTCCAGGCTGAACCCCCCCAACTCTCCCAGCCTGGCCTCCCAGCAGAGGGGCTCCAGCCCTCCCAGCATCTCGGGGGCCTCCTCCGGCCCCGCTCCAGCAAGTCCATGTCTCTCCTGTGCCGAAGCCCCAGCGCTGGAGGCAGCACTGCAGGGGGGTCTCCCCAGAGCACCCTTAGCCGTCCCCCCAGGGACTCACCCATCCAGAGGTAATACATGGTAGAAACGGTCTTCTGGAAGTCAGCGGGAATCTCCACAGGGATGTCCTGGTAGAAGCAAGGCTTCACCGGGCAGAAGGACGGCAGCGGGGGCCAGTTGTTGAGTCTCGCTGCGGAGGGAAGGGGGCGAGAAGGAGCGAGCAGCGGTGGCCGGGGTGGGGGGGTACGGGGGACCGGCGGGGAAGGCGCGCCCCCTCCCCTGCCCCCCACTCACTGGCGGCGCCGCCGAGGGCCGCGTTCTGCAGCTCCCGCTCCCGCCGGTCCAGCTCCTCCGCCTTCCGGTTCAGCTCCTCCTGCCGCTTAAGCAGCTCGGCCGTGGCGGCCGCCGCCGAGGCCTGCGGGGGAAGGCAGGCCCTGGGGCTCCCGCCTTCTCCCGGTTCCCCCCCGGCGGCCGGGCGGCCGTTCCCCCCCGCTACCTGCGTGCCGTAGGAGCCGTAGTTCCGGGGCTCCGTGGGGCTGGCTTTCCGCGGGGGCTGCGCGGCGGCCTGCGGCGGGGCCGTACCGGCGGCTGGCGGCGGAGCCACCGACGGGGCCTGGTACGGCGGCGGCTGCGGGAAGAAAGGTGGGGGGAGGCGGTGAGGCGCCGCCGGCCGCGGGGAGGGCCCCGCCGCCGGGAAGCGGCCCCGCCGGCCCGCCCCGCCCGCCGCCTCACCGCGCTGCTGCCGAAGGGGTTGTAGGCGTCCAGATCCGGGCCGGGCCGGGCCGTGGGGTCCTGCGAGAGACACGGTGTGACACCGGGACCGGGGCCACCGGGGCCGCCCCTACCCGGACGGGACTCACCTGGAAGGGGTTGTCCGGGAGCGCCGCGGGGCCGCCGCGCTGGGCCATGGCGGGACCGGGGAAGCGGGACCGGGGAAGCGGGACCCGGACCGGGACCGCCGCGGCCGCAGACCCCGCCCCGCCGCCACCGATTGGCCGCCGCGCCGTGACGTCACCGGCACCGCCCGCGGCGCGGGGCAGCCCCACTGCAGGGGGCCTCTGCGCACGCGCGGGGCCGGGCCAGGCCGGGCGGAGGCGAGCACGTGATGCGGCCACATGTCCGAGAGTCACGTGTCGGCATTTCCGCCCCCCCCCCCGCGCGCAGGGCCCGCCGGGAGCGCGTCTCCATGGCAACAGCGCGGCCATGGCAACGCCGGGCCGGGCCCAGGCCCTTCCGCCGCCCGGGCCCCATCCCGTCCCCCCGAGGCTCCCCGTGTCCCCTCCCAGGGCCGGGCCCCGGGTTCCCCCATGTCTCCCCCGGGTCGCCCATGCCCGTCCCGGGTCCCCGCGCAGGGCCAGCTCCGTTCAGCCAGGCCCGCCAGGGCAGCAGGCCCCTCCTGCGGGTCCCCCCGAGGCCTCACGTCCAAACCCCTCGGCGGGCTCCCGCCTCCGGCCTGCGTGGAAACCCCGCAGGCTTTACCCTCGGTCAGGTCGGCGGGGGTGCAGCGGAGCAGCAGTTTCCCTGAGCCCAACAGCCGACTCCATGCAAGTAATGCTCACAAAAAAACCCCAAAAGCTGGCCGTGAGCCGGCAACGTGCGCTGGCAGCCCAGAAAGCCACCAGCATGCCGGGCTGCATCCCCAGCAGCGTGGGCAGCAGGGCCAGGGAGGGGATTCTGCCCCTCTGCTGCGCTCTGGGGAGACCCCCCTGCAGTGCTGCCTCCAGCGCTGGGGCCTCGGCACAGGAGAGACATGGACTTGCTGGAGCGGGGCCAGAGGAGGCCCCCGAGATGCTGGGAGGGCTGGAGCCCCTCTGCTGGGAGGCCAGGCTGGGAGAGTTGGGGGGTTCAGCCTGGAGAAGAGAAGGCTGCGGGGAGACCTTGGAGCCCCTTCCAGTCCCTCCAGGGGCTCCGGGAAAGCTGGGGAGGGACTCTGGATCAGGGAGTGGAGCCAGAGGACCAGGGGCAACGGTTTGAACCTGAAAGAGGGCAGATTT
>VFFE01007626.1:1685488-1772099 GCA_008921705.1 Burhinus oedicnemus | reverse complement strand
GTTTTTTTTTTTTTTTTTTTTTTTTTTTTTTTAATTCAAGGAAGTGCTTCTCTGCTCCATATTAATAAACTAACTGCTGGAATTGCGCCATGAGCTCCTAAGACCACGTGGTCCATTTCTCATTGATTACTTGTGACGTCCCTGACCAGCTTTACCTCCAAAAAGCATTGATAACTATGAATTAAATTAGTTATTTGAAAGCTAAAAAATTTACGCTACCTCTGAATGCTCTGTGGTGTGGGCTTATACCTGTAATACCAGGAGGTGCAGCCTATCAGCACCAGAAACTTGGCCATGTTCCCTTTCCTGGCAGGATCCCCATGGGGGACTTCCATGAGGCATCTGGGCAGGGGCAGAGGGCAAGTGGCCCCCTGCTCTCCTAGCAGCCCCCGACAAGACACATGACTAAGTGGATCCCCTCTGGCCTTTACTCCAGAGATCCAGGCAGCTCCTACCAAAGCAGTGGGTGTCTCTGCGCTAACTCCCAGGGCTACAGCAGAGCCCTACAGTGAGGTGATGAAACACCCTGAAGTCAGTAGCTATGCAGCATTAGCCAACCAGGAACAGATCCTATGATTTTAGGCTGGAAATGTACCACTCCACTGCTTCAAAAAAGTGACCCTGATAGCATGGCCTGGATGGCTTTTTTTTTTAAACTACATTATTCTTGCAGGGAGAGAAGGAAAAAAAAAGTTATAGGTCCAAATGCCCTTCAAACACAGATTCAGAAAGCCCATGTACTACCTACAGCGGTGGCTCCATGTGCCAGGGGCAGCCGAGGAATCAGCAAGTGTGGGGCACAGCTCCACAGTATAAAACACAGAGCTTCCCCAAAAACACTGAGCCAGCCCTGCTGCTGCTCGAGATAAACTGAGGGCTCTAGAAGTGACCAAGTACTCACAAGCTGTGAGGACAACTCATCTCCTACCCCCTCAGTCACACTACGTGCTTTGTTAAGACTAAGTGCATAAACTTCAGAAGGTGATGATAGTGTCTGAGTCTCCATGTCTACAGATTATATAAATACACGGTACAGCCAGTCGTGAAGCAGAGCTGGCCACTGTTTCCACCTCATATGGAGTTTGAGGATGGATCTAAAGAGCACCACAGGTTTGTAAGAATGCCAGAAAAAAGTTCTATGTTAAGAGCCAAGAAAAGCCCTGAGGCAGGTTCTACTGTTAGAAAGATGCTGGGGCTACTCAATAGTGCTCTCCCTGCTCCTAGCCAAGCCAAGTACCATCAGTGTGTCTATCCATTGCAGCTCTTTTTTATGTGTCGTCTTCCATCCCTTTCTGGTGGAATTTAAAGGACTACATAAGCAAAAAGAAAGCTAAGCAGAACAGACTAACAGACAGACAAGACAGACAAATTGGTGTCCCCTCAGAGAAGGGCACACATCAGCAGCGATGCTCCCACACATGTGAATGGAGAACCATGAGCAGGGAGGACTCCCCAGCCCAGCCGACAGAAAAAAGAAAACCTCTGCACACACCAAGCCCCAGCTCTGGTGGAAGTGAGGGGAAAGCTGGCCAAAGAGCTCTCACAAAGGACACTGAAAAGGCTGCAGCGCAGAGCAGCCTGACCTAAAGGCTGTCAAAGTCAATGAAGTACTCCCCAGCCCCTGGATCAGAAGCTGAAGGCTGTGTCTACAGCAGAGAATTGCATCTTCCATGGGGAGCGGGTACCAATGCCTGCTGCAGGCTGCACAGCTCTGGCTTGGACAACAAACACGGTGGGCAGAAACACCACTGTGCTGAACGTGTGGAGCAGCAGAAAACCACTGGGGGGGGATAAAAGCTTACCTTGGGAGATAGTGCTATGTAATCAACATGCTAAGCAAGTGTAGCTGGTCTGTGCTGGGGAACATGGGGTCTGACCATCCTTCTCATACGCTCTCCTCTCCACCAGCACAAAGTGGGTGAAATTACTCACCACTCTGCCTGAGTGGTTTTGTACAAGTGGAAAGGAGCAGACAGCCCCCCACCTACATCCCTCGCGCTGCCGGGCAATGCAGGGGCCCTCATCCAGCCGCTCCTGCCTTCCCCACCCCACGGCCACAGTCTGGCCCCGGGGCCGAAGCTGCTGCGCTGCTCACACACTTGCTAGCACCACTGCTGCACCCCTGTGCTAACAGGACCTCAGAGTAAAACAGGAATTAAACCAGAAAATTTCTGAGGGTCCCCTGAAATAAATTAATTTCATAGATTACATTACTGCTTAATACCATGTTTTACTGGAATATCGAAACAAATTATCTATCAAGTTATACTTGAAATATCTTTCATATGCTGTGGGCTTGTTCTTTTTTCTTTCTAGTTTGGACTGTGAAACTAAACAAAAGGGAGTAACTTCAGAAGAGCTAAAAGAGCCACTGCACTTTGTATTATTAACGGAACAGGCAAGAACACAGTCCTTAGCCCTCTACCAAAGCAATCTTAAACTCGCAAAAAATGCTAGCTCAGAATTTCATCACTGGGGAGGTTCTCTATAATGAGAAAGAAAACTAAAATTCAAAATGGTAAAATACCTCAGACATCAGGGATGGACAGTAATGGAAACAAAACCCAAATGCAACGTCTCATTTTCATGTCTACTAAGTGCTTTTCTCATTTGATTAAAATCAATGAAAAGCTGCCAGATTTTTGAAAAGGCCTCCAGAGTAGTACCTGCAGCTCTGCTGAAGCCATCAGCCTCTGTATGGGTCATGCAGATAATGAGAAGTCATTTGCACATATAAATAACGCTCCTGCTCCCTAAATAACTGTAGACCCAGAGCTGGAGAGGAGGTCAAGACTACTGATAGTGTCACACTCGGTTTTAACTTAACACTGACAATTGTCAAGGAATATAAAGTATAAATTTTGGTTTGACTTCAACTGCAAAGAAAGGCCAAAGGGTCCTATTACAACCAGGTGCAACACCCAAAATAGAACTACCTGTGTGCTAGTCAGCACTCAGTAGAAACATCTTTGTGTAGCTCTTTGCTCCTGCTCTTTTGAATTGCATACATCCAGTGCAAGCACCAGCAGGACCAAGCAGGTCAGAGTTCAGGAGAAAGGCCAACACAGAAAACTTCTGTGGATTTTTAACATGAAGCAGAATATGTATCCTATTGGACTCAGATATTGAAACTGAAAGGGAAGCAGGAGGTGGTTGTTCAGTAAGAAGTGCAAGCTCATGATCAGAGGGAAATGAGGTGAGTAAAGGTAACAGGAAAATTTCAGGGTTAAAGCTGTATCTCGCTCTCATAAACTGATCAAGAAAATAAGTAATATTGGCAACTACTTCCCACACTCATCCCTGCATGAGCAGCCTGCCTGGTTCACTCATCAAGCCAAAGATTGCTTCCCCAATACCCATCACTACAAACTCTGTCCAGTTTTCTCTAATTGCGAGCTTTCTGCTTCAAATATTGCCATCTTGTGGAAGCTGCCCAGACGGACTGACGAGACACCAGCAGCTACAAGCACTGCTCATTCCAAGACCCCGGATGTCCCAGCCACACAGTCTGAGGCCAAGTTGGTTATGCTCCACAGACTCTACTGCATCCCTCTTTAAAGATGTTTGTAGCTCTCAGCAATAGACCTGAGAACCTCTGAATCCTACCTGAGAAGGCTGGAACAGGTCCCTGACATTGTGGATACCAAGTTGTGTACGCCCTACTCCCAGCTCTGAGACACTCAGACCCTGAATCCTGATCTCAGGTGGTTAAACAAAACCTGAACCAAAGTATCTCACGTTACATCATTCTGGCTAACAAGGCCACTGATACTGCCTTATAATGCAATCGAACCGTAGGAACTCAAGGTCAGAACTAAATAAGCCCTGGGTTAATCCTTTGGAGGAACAGAAAATCAGATCCTCAGCTGGTACAAACTGGCAAAAACCCAGACTTGAGCTATGTGGATTTGCACCAGCTGAAGATTTTGCCCATACCTGCCCTTCTGCACAGCCTGGAAGTAATTTTAAATAATTTTTTTTTTTTAAATAAAAATTCTGAATTAAATGACAGGAGAAATATCTTACCTGTGGAATCAATGAAAGGCTAAACAAGCATATGACAAAACAATGGCATGGAAACAACTCTAAGTAATGGAAGTGTAATCAGCAAAGATGATTACCTGTGGCTTACTGACTCTGCGTGTAAGTCTGGGAGGTGGCTGTGTTGTGACAGTAGAGGAAGAGAGGGCATAGGAAGAGAGAGGAGCAGATGAAGAGAATGCTTTTGAGTCTGCAGTCTTTTGAAGAAAAGAAAAGTTGGTCAGCTTGGCATACGCTCTCTTATCATAATCACTGCTAGCGATAAGAGCATCTAATATCCAGTAAATTGGAAGTACACACAGCAAACAACTCCATGCAAGGGCAAGTGCAGTTTCCAGTTGGTTTGTCAGAACTGACCACCTCACTGTGTTTTAAACATGCAGGTTACGTGTGTAAAAAATGCTACTAAAAATGTATCCAGATGGTTAACAGCACAGTCTTTATGCAGCTTTCAATACACTTCTGGTTATGATTCAAGCAGAAATCAAACAATGTGTCATTAGATTTCCCAGTGTGAAATGTGTCATTTTAGAAACCCTAGTTCCTCATTATTTAACATCGGCTGATGGAGTACATCATGGAGGCTATCACAGTGCATCCAAGACTGTACTTATAATGCTATGGCTTTGAACTCTCCAAACTTCCAATCTTACACAAGGTAGCATGGGGGTGCTGTGATGTATTTTGGCTGGCTGTAGCACACAATGGACCCCAAGTCAACTGAGAGCTGCAAATGCAGATCTGCTATACCAAGATTGGGAGCAGAAGTATGTTGTAGAAGCTACTGGAGGGTTCCCCTATGTTTCCTCTCATTGTAACATACAGCTACCATACAACTAAAAACTCTCGAGGAAAAATATCCCTAGGTCTACTTCTCATTTATAGCTGGACCCTTTCACATCATTTTGGAAATGCAAAGGTAATAAATTCCACTCAACGCACAGATAGCAATCAAGCCTCCCTGACTTAGTCATGCACATCCCAGACTAAGGTTCACTAAACCACAGGCTCCAGGATCAACAGGGGACAACTTTTGTGATTCTAGGAGGCAGGCTGATGTTTACAAGGCTTTTCAGTCCTTGGCTTTAGGAGGGAAAAATAAATCATATCACCAAAGATGATCCATTGCACACTGGAAAATCTCTGAATAACAAGGAATTGCCTGTATTCTACACAGTGAGGTATATGGGCATGAGGCCTATGTGATACTTTCATCTGACACATCTGATAATAGCCACTATCTGGGACAATCACCTCATTAGACATGACCAATTGAGTCAGTCCTGTGTTAGTATCTATTATAACATAATTTTCATTACACTGCTCCTGAACCCTCTTCTAAAATTTTTTGATCTGCTATCCCATGAATGCCACTGGTGACCCCTGGAAGAAGGTCTTAGGATCATCAAAATGACGTATGGCAGCAGAGCAACACAAACCTTAACACACCAGTTAAAATCAGGGATTCAGAGCAGCACACACACATGCAGAAGAAGTACCTTCTTTTCCCCGCTTTGAAACTTTCCCAAATCACCTTTTCTCACGCCTCTTTTCTCTGTTTTACCTCCCTGCACAATAGCCATTAGCTCCTGACACAACTGGTTGTCCTCAGAGGAACCCACAGGTCTCTTTTCAGGGCTCACACGCATGTCTAGTTGGGATGGTTTCAGGCAGCGCTCGACAGAGATCTTGGGAACAGCATGAGCAACCTGCTGAGGGCTGCTGCTGCCCTCTCTAGTCTTTTGGAACCAGGCTTGGCTGCTTGGAGCAGCTTGACGCTGCTCTGCGAGGATGCTTTCAGGGCTCTGCACTGCCCAGCGAGGGGAGTTAGAGTAGCTCACGCTGGGAGAAGGGGAGCCAACAAACTTTTCTTCACTTTGCGGAGTGGCCTGACAGAAACTGCGAGCGGAGGACTGAGGTCCGGATGAGTAAGAGGGCAATGGGGATTTAATGGACCTGGGAGTCGAGGAGCCAGAGAGATGAGAATGGTGGAGGCTGATCGTGGGGGAAGGGCTGGCTGCAGCAGAAGGCGAGAGATAGTCAGTGTGAGAGAGGGAGGCTTCAGGCGGTGGAGGCAATGGAGGAGTTATGGCAGGAGTGGTGCTAGGAGACACTCCCACGGTCAGAGCAATCCACTCAGATGTGACTGCCTGCACCTCTGGAGATAAGGCGCGGCGTGCGAAAGGCAAAGGCGGAGGAGTTGGTGTATGGAGCAGCTCAGAGCTGGGAGACTTGAAGGAGACAAAAGCAGGAGAGAAAAAGAAAGAAATGAACAAAAAAATAGTAAAGGAAAATACAAAACGACCGAGCAAAAGTAAATGGAGAGAGAGCGAGTGTGGAGAGGAGCAGATCTGTGACCATGCATGGTGCATAAGTTTTCCACAGACAGGTGGACCGTGTTGGAGAACGTGCTGTCCACAGCTACTCCAACCATGGAGTCCAGTCTGTATCTGTGCTGCTAATACACTTCTCCAGCCTTTGCCAAATGCCAGATGCAAAACGTCTTGTGGAAGACCTTAGACTTCATACCATATGCTCCAAGTCCCTCAAGGAGCAGGTGAAGCCACCATCCATGATGGCAGCATGCAGCATTTGAGTGGCCTGGCAGTAATAGCTGGGGCCCCAGCAGCTCACGCTGTGGACCCAGCTGGAATTCACTGCTGCAATGAATTTTGACTTTATCCAACTCTAGCATGAGCAATGCCTGCTCAAGAAACTTGCATTGCTGAAGCTGTAGAGGAGAAAGGATCAAAAAAGTCAGCTTGCGGCTATTTGGTCTTTAGGTGATTAAAGTAGGTCCTATGTTTATAAAGGCATAAGACATGACTGAGTTCTGCCCTTAGCTATTACCACCGGTGACATCAGTTAGATCAGCTACTGATCAGAGAGTTTCTCAGTCCTCTGCCACGTTAGGCAAAAAAGTAAGGGAGAGAATTGATTTACTAGGGGAGAAATCAAAAGAATAGCAAAGGAAACCACAAAAGGGTGGCTACAATCCCTTCCATCAAAGGGAGAAGCTTGCAGAGAGCTGGTGGCGGACAGGCCACAGCTATGGAGAAACTGCCAAGCTCAAACAGAAAAGCTCAGCTGAGGTCCACTTTGACAAGCAACAAGTCTTTCCTCTTTACAGTAGCTAAGAACAAACACACTCCTTTTAGGGAAGATCCAGACAGACATCAGGCACGAGCCATAGCAGTCTGTCCCATCCGTTCTCTACTGTATATCCCTTCCTCCCAAGCCCAATTCTCTACTTCTGTTCCTTGCAGTCTTGACCGCAGAATGACCTTGCTTCGGTCCTGTGGGTGGGAGAGGGATGCACCAGAACCTCATGGCTGTGACCCAGACACGTATGCTGACCTTCAAGCATGAGTATTTGCAGGATCAGAGCAAAACAAAGGGATTTAGAGACTCACTGCGCCTCCCTGATAAATCTTCCATAGCAAACATTCTGGGATCCCCATACAATTCCCTGCTGCCATTTTGATTTCTAGTTTGAACTGCAGTATGGTTTATAGTGAATCTAATATTCATAGCAGATCCCAGACTGGCCTGCTCTCAAAGCCTACATTCATTTAGCACCAATTTCAAATAATACAGGCCACTCTCCTGACCCTGTCTCCCAAAACCTTGGTTGTGAGCTGGAACGTTTAGGAGTAAGTATACAGCTTGATTCAAGCTGATTGGGATCAACATAATGACTCCTACAGACTATAACAGTCTGTGACGCCCTTTTAATAGTCATAATAAAAAATACACTCATCACAGTGAAGGTCTGTAAAGTGTAAATACGTACACAGGAGGAGCTGGATCACCAATTCATTCCATCTCTGGCAGTGAAATTTATTCAGATAGCTGTGAACTGTAGCCCTTTCAACCTGGCCTGAATTCAATCTACAGATCAGAGATGAAAAGCTGAGTCTCCAAATCCCCAAATGACCCGTTCGTTAACCTTTTTGGTAAATGAAATATCACCTTTTCCTGCAGTTGCAGCATACTGCAGGGAGCATATGGCTTTCACTGGGCAAAACACTAGTCTTAGCTACAACTTTTTTCAGCTGTGGCTTCTTGCACAGCAATAGGACCATCCCTCTGTTCTGCAAGGTGCTGTGACTGGCTGCATCTAGTCCAAATACCTGTGGTGAAGCTGTCATGCTGCGGTTAGGGGAGAGGGACATTGGTGGGTCAGGATAGTCGATGGCATTCTTGACCACTGGCCGTTTGAGCACCTCCACATAAGTGACAGGGAAGATGCCTTGGCGATTGGTGCCAGAGATTTTTCCTTCATACCAATTCTCATCCACTCGTCGAATCAACGTGATTCTTTCACCCTATGGGAAGGAATAATAATGTAGTCCTGACTTTAACATGTTTTGTCATTCCAAAGCAGATTACATTTTTAATCTTGCTGTAGCTGACTTAAAATAATCAGTCCCTCTCAGCCTCCCTGTTTCCCAGTTATGTGGTCCCAACCCTAACCTCTGGGTGGGAATGATATTTTTCATTCAGAGAAGGAGGAAATGCAGACCTTCTGGTGCTGACTTGGGCTGTCTGCAGACTCAGTTATGCTCACTTCCCATTTTCAAGACCCTGCTTGCTAAAGCCAGTAAAGAAAAAATGGAAACCAGCAGTTTCAGGCTGACCATGAGACTCTCAGGGGTATGAGGTGTACAGGGAGTACACAGGTCTGCAGTTTAAACTAGGTCTCTCTATGCTTTCTCCTGTTTTGCTGACAAATGAAGTGACTTCCAGAACCATAATATAAACTGCAAGCCCCACCTTCATGTATAATTAAAAGAGAAGACAGACAAGATCTAATCTGAGCATCAACACAGAAAGCTGGTTGAGATGGAAAAATGCTGCTACTTAATCTAAATATGGATGACTTTGCTCTGAATAGCCATTACAGAACCCATTCCTATCCCTCCACTCTGGAATCAGGTCTAGCCAATCATTTCAATACCACAGAACCTCGCTTGCCTGTGCTCAATGATTTGGCTTGTAGTACAAGGAAGGTGAACCCAGTTTCCTTCTTTTCTGTATCACCATTCTTATATGACTGTGTGCATCTCCACTGGAGAGGATCAGACTGGAGACATATCACCAATATCTAATTTGCCTTGCAGAGCTAGGCTTCCAGCACTTGTGCTCAAAGTATCTTCTCAGCTAGCCCTAAGGAAGCAATTGGCACTTCTTGATTCAGCCTACCTGCAACACTCTCACTGCAATGCACTACATAAAGCCTATAGAGTAAAAACACAGGTGATGAGAAAGAATCCTTCGCGAATAAGGACTTCACCTTATTGGAGCTTTCATTTGGAAATTACAAGTTACTAGTGTTAAACTTAATCGTTTGTCTGGATTCAATTCATGAGGACAACAGAAGTCCTACCTTTCTGAAGGACATTTCCACTTGGGTATCCCCATTGAAGTTGAACTTAGCAATAGCATCTCCATATTCCAATACTTGCAATGGCAATGGCTTTTTGGGCTGAGCTTTCTCAGCTGGTGGGAGCAGCTAGAATGAACAAACAGAATCAAATAAGTCACATACAAAAAGCCCACAAACTGGTCACTGGCTGGAAGGGAGTGGACAAAGAGAACACCTGCAAGGAAAGCAGCTACCTCTATGTATGACCGTGGGAAGATGCCAACTCTGCCATGGTGTTCGCCTTCATACCAGTTCTGGTCAATCTGCTTGTAAATGTAAACAATATCTCCTTTTTGCAGAGGAAGTTCCCTGTTAACAACACAAGCACTCCATCAGAACTGCACTGGAGAACAGACGTGTTCTTTTGCTGTCCAGCGATCCCTAGGTACCAAGGTCTGCATGAGCCCTGTTGATACAAACCATGCTCCACCCAAAGTGAAAGCTACATGTTGAGAATTACCCTGTTCATATCGTGATGTTCGGGGACTCTCTTGCTCTTTGGGCTTCCTCTCAAAGGGCTGGCCTCTGAGGGCCCTACTAACCACACACCCTCCAGCAGCAGTGGGGTCAAGCTCAAGCGACACATGCCACCAGCTGCTTTCCATGTTGGATATGGTGAGCAGTGCTCAATTCTGGTTTTGAAACAGGTCATGTCACAAGGGCCTTCCAAAGAGACACATGATTTTAATGGAAGCTAGTTTGCTCATTAGATGAACCCTCTCACACACCAATGTTGATCCTGCAATGATTACACTTCTGGTCAGCCTGTGGTTGTGCAACCGCTGACCTCACCTGGGCTAACAATTGGGAATTCAATCTACAGTCTTCAGTGCTGAAATGATGAATGTCTGCAGCTTGAGGAACTCCCACTGTGGGCAGTTTGTACTAGGCTCATAAACTTGGGTCCCCACGGGAGGACAGCCAACCGAGCCTTTCCTAACATGATTTTCACAAGCTCTTGTCTACTTTTGCCTGGCACCCTGGTATGTTCTGCTCAAAGGACACAACAGTTACACCTTACACCTGCTCAGTTTTATTACAGGTGCTGAGGAGATGCTGTGTAAATCATTACAAATCATCATCTATAGAACATATAACAATATTCTCAGGACATCAGGAACTGAGAAGAAAAACAGCAGGTCCTTCACTGAATTCTGTTCTTCTTTCTTCCCTTCCTAGCAATGTTAAAATGAGACCTTCTCCAGGCTCATGCAGAGGGAAAAGTCTTCTAGGCCTTCTCTTCACAGCAGTGTTCCCCAAAAAGAATGAGTAGTACTGTGTGATTCACCCGAAGAACCATAACAGGGCTTGGAGGTACAACAAGGCCACCAGAAACATCCGCTGGTGTATCCACAGATGCCAGGGAAGCAGTAACAAGACCCCTACAGGTTCTGAATCAGAAAAATCCTCAGTCAAGGGCCCACCTACATGCTTAAAGCTAGGGATCTGTTTAAGTCCCTTGCTGACTTTGGACTACGCTTAGCACAGCGAAGAGGATGTTGCTGTTCCGCGGATCTATGTTCTTCTGACCATCCGTATGGCAGATTTACACAGTGAGCTACTAACATAGTTCTTCCAGCTCCTAAATTGGAGCACAACCAAGGATGTCATGCAGGGGAATCCCTCCCATCTCCAGCACAAAGGCAGTGACAGAGCTGCTGCCGAAAGGTCTCACACCCCAGCTGTCATGCTTACAAGGTACGAGGAGGAACATCAGCGAAAGCGGTCTCCCATAGCTCCACCCACCCTCAGAGCAGAGAGCTCACTTGTTCCAGTAAAGAATGCGTGTTTGCCCACAAAATCACATGGGATACAGATGCACTGAGAAAGAAGACATTTTCCTAAAGGTCCTTTAGAGGCTACAACCTGCGAGATTCATATTACTTTTCCCTGCCTTACTATGGACACCTTTGCTTTGACCTGCTGGAAAGACACTCCCAAAACATGAATGTAATTGTATGACACATCATAAATGCTGTGTCCTAGGGGAAAAAGCAGAGGAAGAATACTTGAGGCTGTACTCACTTTAGCGTCTGTGCTTTAAAGTCAAACTTGGCTCTAGCAGGTCTCATCTAGAGATCAAAAAAAAAAAAAATCAACACATTAAAATAACAATTAGGTTTTCAACCCTCTTCTGAGGAAAAGCACCCAAACTCTTCTATAGCTAACATTAGTCTGTGGAAGAAAGTGAATGCAGGTATGCTGCTACAAGCTTGTACGCAACCGGTACTACAGTCCAATTATGCTGGATGGGTTTCTCCCACCAGGGCAAAAAGTGCCAGCTTCTGGTATAACAGTAATTAAGAGCTCTACAGGATATGGATTTAACAGCAGTAAATTTTTGAATGTGACAAACCCTGTTGAATGAAAGCTGCTCCAGTAACTACAGTTACTGAGGCTTCAGGACCAAATTTCCCTTGACATGTGAACAGAAAAGCAAAATTTACTAGCTGGGAAAAAACCAGTAGGATTTTATTTGATCGGGCTCTTATTGATTATTACCTGGCCCTGCTTAATCCTGCAATGTGATCCATGTACTCTGTATAAATTGGTAGAAAAGAGACAAAGGTGAGGAGGAAATAGGAATAAATTAAGCATGTGTCTAAAAAAATGTCTTCAGTGGCTATAAAGCCAAAGAGGACGTTGACAGATTGATTTACTTGGCTGAATGGCCACAAAATATTCAGACAGTTTTAAAGTCACTTTGGTAATAGAGCATAAAATAAGAAGTAGTCACACTTATGTGGCACCAGACCATTTGAAAGTACATAAAGGGCAGATCCATCCCACACAGCAACCACCTCACCCACCGCCACAGTGCAGCACCTCTGGGGAGACAGAGCCACTGTCAAGAGCCCCAGAAGCAATCCCTTAAGGCAGGAAAAGGCATTTGGCCAGGACACCTGGACTAGCATCCAGCCCTCGGGAAAAGCGCCTTGGGCTCATGGGAAAACCGTCTACCACCTCCTCCTTTGTCTCTTTCAGAACGACTGACCAGGTCGTACGCAGTGAAACACACTGAGACTTTTTCCAATGGTTTCTAAAGGACGTTAAGTATCTTTCAAGAGGAGAAGAAATAATTTATTTCTAAGAAAAACCCATGAGACAGTCACATGGCCAGGATCAACAAGACATGAAGTTTCTAAGCATAAGGCACAGACAAGAAGACAATGTAGCAATATGATGCAAAAGATGTAGAATGCCTTTGATTCACTAAAAGTAGCTGATATTTAAAGGCATGCATCACAGATGTGCACCAGCAATTCTCAGCAGGCATGCTTTAACATATGCAGCTTGGTATAGAGATACCAATTAATTTACCATTAATCAAAGCAGATCTAAATGAAGCCAGAATGGGAAAGGGGAAGGTGGAAAAAAAAAAAACAAACGACATTCTCTGAAGAGCTAATGTCGACCTAAAGCACAACATTGTGAGAGGCAAATATTGCTTTGGGTCAAGCAGCAGACTGAGGTAACTAAAACAGACCTCTGACCCAGATTTCCTCTTTGCTGTATCGTCTACATTTAGGAGGTCCCCAAATCGCTCATTAGTGATAAACTGATGGTGCGTTGGAATAACCCCTGTGTGCCTTCTAGCTGCAATATCAGCTTCTTCTTGCTCACGTTTAAGCCGTCTCTGGTCCTCTAAAAGTTTCTGCCATAAAATTGCATAAAATGGGCAGTAAATCATCTAGTTAAAGGTGTTCAAAAGCTGCCACAAATGTGACTCAAATAAAATTTCTGAGGTCCCAACAAATAGCTGGGATTTTACAGTCCAACATAAAATACTGATTCTACTAACTACACAATGCCCTTTCATTTTGCAAGCACAGAAAATACATCACCATTATGGCATAACTGAAATCCAGCTTATACAGAGGATCTGATCCAAAGCTGATGGAAGTCAATGAGGAGTTTTTCTAAGTTTTGGCCAGGTGCTAGAAGCTTCTCAGAAGATTGGTGATAATGCAGAGGGCTGATCCAAACCCCTAAACAAGGAGTTTCTCTCATTGACTTCCAAGAGACCTGAGTCAACCCCACAGGTGAGTTCCGAGGCCCCAAACTCCCCTGAGCTTTGCAAGGAGCTTGGGACAGTGCCTAACCACCTTCAGGTATCTCCCATACTTCCTTTGGGCTCATGTAATACACTTTGTAAAATAAAGTAAATAAACCCCAAAGAATTATTTTGGACTTCTGAAGTCTCTGGCACACTAACAGAAATATGCATTCTTGAGTGCGTGGGCCGAAGGATTCTTCCACCTTTTGAGGAGGACTTTAGGCTGAAGAGTTCAGCTCTGTGCTAACTCATTTGAATCCAGCAGGTGTTAGCGAATTCAGAGTTTTGCTTTTACATGAGTTTTTGTGCTGGATTTTGGAACTGAGGGGATTACTAACTGTTTCACAGAGAAGACAGCAAAAATCTATTTTTCACACAGGAATTAAGAGCAGGTTTTACCATATTTCAAAGCACACATAAACATTATTTGAACTCAGAAAGTTAACACTAAAAATATAACTTCTTTTTTTCCCTCCAGGCAGTGAAAATTAATAGCTTCCTGGAAAGCAATCACTTTATAACGTCTTTAACTCAGCTTGAATAGAGTCAGTGCTGAAAAGTCTATGTGACTTTCCTACTATTATTATTTTGGCTTGTCCCAGTGTCGCCCAGCCATTTCAAAAAGGACTGCTACATTCTGTCATCGACAATTTGAGACACCATAAGGAATTCTAGTTTGCACTGGGGGGAAACTTCACACTTTCTGATAGCTTAAAATATCTTATATTTGCTGTTCAAAACCTGAGGATCCCCACAAGGAAAATACTATTCTCACCAGTTTGATTAATACCGACCAAAGTGGCTTGCTTGGAGAAAAATAAAACCTTAACTCACTTATAGGATAACCATTTCATCTTTATCTGTGAGTACTGGGGTGTTGCACCACATCTCACATACATCTCCAACCTTTTTACATTCTTTAAAGCCCACATACATCATGTCATGTAATTGGTAAGAACTATCAGGTTCATTTTAAACAAAAGCTAAATTGGACTACACATTGTACATTAAATCAGTGGCAGAGGTAGTATTAAAATTAAAACATACTAGTTCCAGCTTGTTGCTCTAACTTCCAATATACATAACCATGGACATACAAGCTGTCCTTATATAAGGCTGAATGCTATTTCTTGTATGTGGAGCTGCTACAACTGTTATTAGACCATAAAGGAGGGCATTACCTCTTTATCGTCATGGCGTCTGCGGATAATTTCTTCTGGAGTTTCCATGTAATCAACTGGTGCAAAATGCCTTGGTGATTCTGAATCTACTTCGAAACAACATAAGGAGGTTAAAATACAGATGGATTTATCTAGCATAACCAGAAAGGAAAAAACCCAGGTATTTTTAAACAATTTGTTTCCATTACGACAGTAAGGATTCTCAATTGCCACTGATAAAACTGCCAATCAGATGTTGATAATTTATCCATTTTCATTTTTTTCCCTTTTGGGCTGTACTTGTGAACAAAGATCCAAAACCAGGGAGAAAACAACAGTACAGGCAAGAGTAAAGACATAGAAGGACTTTGTGAAGACAAGATTTGCTGCCATCAAAGTACGATTTGGCATTTTACTGTTTAGAAAAGTTTAATACACACATACGCACACACACATACACACAACTAGACCTTGAGAAACTGCTCCTTAAAGCAAATCATCTGGGTTTGTTTCATATTCCCATGTGTGCAAATGATATAGAACTAGAAATATCTCATATGTTAAGATTCTTGCATCCCCGGAGTTGCTTGGGAGACAAACTGAACCTGATGTGATTAAAAGGCAGCAGAAATCGTTTCTCAGAAGTGCAGCTGTTAACAAGTCCTGAACAAAAATTCTCAGCAAAACACGCAAAGGACATTAGACACACTAAGGGAGAAAACAGAGTCAGGGGATGCAAAGGTGGGGGGTAAAAATGCAAGGGTTGCGGAAGGGGAGGAGAAAGGAAAGCAAGAAGACAGATGAAGGGACACTGGTAAAGAACACAAAAAGCCACCTCCTAGGTACGTCCCAAGTTCACTTTGCGGGTTGTTGTTTGTGTCCAGGTTGTGACAGAGGGCATATGGAACAGGGTTCCCATTGTTTAAGGAGTCAGGAGTGTCAGCCCGGCCCATGAAGCTATCTTGGCTAGATCCCATGGTGGGGATGTAGCTAAGCCTCTCCACAATGTCAAAAGACGACAGGCGCCTGGGGGCTAGAGGCCTGCTACTGGAGTATTGCTGGTGCTGGGAGTAGTGACTCTTGTCTCCTACGCTCCCTTGCAGCTGTATGGGGTCGTCTGGGTTCTCTGGGCTGGGCACTGCCGGGCTTCCCAGGCAGTCTGGGGGTGGAGTCCTGCAGGATTTGTGTTGGAAAGGCTTTTTCAGTCGGAAGGGGAGCGGGCTCATTAGGTAGACATTTCTGGGGAGCACGCGTCGGTCCCCATAGATATCCCCTTTGGAATCAGGGTTCCTGGAGGCCTGCTGCTGCTCGTGCCTTCGAATGGTAGTGAACCTGGTGTAGGAAGCTGGGCATGCGCCTTTGCATCTGTTGATTTTATGCTTTTGAGGCCCATTGAGGTTGCTGCTGCCGCTGCCGCCGCTGTCATTGGATGCATTTGAGAGGAGATCTATCTCATCCGTGCAAGCTGAAAGTGTGTCCATAGGGATGGCATCACTGACATCCGAAGCTGTGTCCTCCATGTTGCTGCAGGAGTGGGAGGACTTATCTGCCAAGCTGGCAGCATCCTTCTCTTCCTGGTGTGCTTTTGGCAAATCCAGAAGAAACTCTGCGGAGTAGGCAGAACTCAGACAAGTTTTAGACTGGAGAGAAGTGGTGAGTTTGTTTTGCCCAGTAGAAAAGTCAAGCGAGGGCATTGATCGGGATCTCTGGATCAGCTGCTCAAAGGCACTGATACGGGAGGAAACGGTGTGTTTGGGGATCTCCTCTGAATCCTCTCGACTAAGGCTGTGCTCCATCCTGTCCTTTGCATCATTCTCAAACTGAGATGCAATATCTCTCACACTGCATGAGGAGATTGTGCTTAAATTGATCCTGGACCGGTTGATGTGGTGCATGTCTTTATACAGCATTGTAAACTCCATCCCACTCTTCCTGGAGGCAGAGAACAGGTAGCCTTTCCTAGAGTTGGTGCCATATTCCTGCAGGCTCATGGTACTGCCAGATTTGATGGCATACTCCTGCTTCGACTTCATCAACATGTTTTCTATGCTTTCCCCTATGTCTACCATGAAAGCTTTTTTATTATCAAACAAGGCAATGGAGCTACGAAGGTTTTCGCAGCTTTGAGCTTTCTCATGAGACAGCAAGATACCCTTCTTGTCCTGCACAAGAACAGCTGGAGCTGCTAGTTTGGGTTTGAATTTAGAAGGGAGGATTTCAGTAATGCAGGCTTTTGCAGCTGATAAGGGCTTCTTATGTTTACATGCGTGACCTAACATACCGGTATGACTAGCGTTAAAGGTTCGGCTATTAACTGAAGAGGGTGCAGTCATATGAGCATTCCCACCTTTACGATCCACTGGTAAGCATGCAGAATAAAATAAACACAACCTGTTAGCTTAAGTGCTAGAAAGCTATTGAGAAAGGAGAAAGAACATGCTTGGATTTCATAAAATGCACTTTAAAGAAACAAAGTTCCAAAACATAAAGAAAAGCAGGAAGAAACTGCACAACAAGCCATGTTTACAGGAGTAGGTGAAGGGCTGCTAACATCTTTAAAATGAGAGGCTTGGCCAGAAGCAGATCTGGAGCACTTTGAAGGTATCCTAAAAAGTGCCAAGCATCATCAGCTTCCAGGGAAGCTATGGCACCATGGAAAAGGGCAGCTGAACTCTGAGCAGGACCAGGGTGTCAGCAAGAATGCAGAGGTACTATCATTGCAGAAATGGCTTAATATCAAGCCTGTAATCACACCTACTATGGTCTCACCACAGTGCTTGCCAAACAATTTATTCCTGGGAGGGAGAAGACAATCCGTGGCTGACTGTGCTAGCACAAGCAGGCCACATCAGCTGGCCTTGCCCAAGAGCTGCCTGCTTAGAGATTCCCCATACTAGGAATAAGCTGAGTGCCCTTCAGACAATGTGGTTGGCCATGTTTGCTTTAAAAATCCAGAAGTCAGATCAGGACATTTTAAAATTTTTTTTTTTTAAAGTCAGATCCAGTCTGGGTTCAGCTTAGACTGCAGTTTTTAGGTCTGTTTCCGATTTGAGTTCAAACTCAAATGTCAAAATAACCATCCAAGTTCAATTGCAGCTTGGGGAACAATAACTGTTTGAACAGATTTTTTTTGTTCAGATCCAGTTTGACTCCCTGCCCTTCAGGCCTGACATAATGCTGAAAAACAGCTGGAAGATGGAGACAGAGAGAGACCTTTTTGGTGTGATGTACTATTTTTAGGGAGAGCAGTTCAGAAACCCAAGGCATTCCTTCCCCAGTCCTCTCCCCATCTCAAGCCATTTTTAGGTTGAAGTTGGCTCAGAGATACATTCCCCAATATAACTCCCTAATGGGAGTCAGGTTATTCCTTGTCCTAATCTACAGAGTCCACGATGGGGAGAAGAAAGGGGAGGAGATGCAGCAGTCTCTGCTGCCTCGCTGGTCTCAGAGCCTGCAGGGCATTGCTGGTTCATAGTGACCCGTGTATTCTCTGCACACCCCTCGCAGGCAGGAGGTTGTGGAGCACACAGTGCCAGCTACACTAGGGTAGCCAGGCCAGCAGAGATGGTGTGGCCTGTTGAGATACCACAGCAGGAAGAGTAGAAAAAGCAGGGAAGGGCTCTAGCATGGCAAGGCAGTGGGAGCAGATGGATAGCAAGGCCAGCCTGAGCAGCCTCGAGGAAGAACATGAGGGTGCGGGGCATAGCTGAGGTGCTGGATGGACGGATCTGGTCCCTGCTGGGAAGAGGAACCTGGATCAGATAAAGGGGTCATGAAAAATATTGGCCAGTGTGGTCTGAGAGAAAAAACGGAGGGAAAACTGGGGATGGCAAAGAGGAAGGACAGAGAAAACCTCAACTGGCTTCAATAGGACTCTAAACCCTGCAGCAGTTTGCCTCATATCACCTGGCTTTCGACACTCTGTGCAGAATGGGGAAGAGGTTAGTGCCCTGCCCACCTACCTTTTGTGGAAGCAGAGCTAGAAGGTCGCTTAAGACCACTCAGCCCCTGGAATGGGATATCTCCACCTTCCAGCACACTCTTGTAAATCTGCCTTTCATTCTCCAAGCCAACAGCGTCCCCCAGTGCTGGTTCTGACTCCCTCTTCACTGCGTGGTAGTTGGGTGAATATGTGGAGCTGGAAAACACAAAAAAGGGGGAGGGACACCAGTGGGTCACCTCTGTTTGCTGAGAGCTTCATGCAAAGTAAGAGAAAACCACACCTGTGAACCAAGAATGGGCTGTGTATGAAGAACTGGTGCTGAATGAAGAGGTTATGAATACATTGCAATAACGTTCTAGGTTTGGCACTACCATAGCATTCTCCACCTGAGGGAACTCTCCCCATTCAGTCCCTCAGAAAACAGGCAGCAGGAAAGCACTCCTCCTTTATTTTACAGATGAGACAACACAGTCACAGAGCAGATGCACGATTTCTTTGCAGACACAAAGAAATTCATTGGCTAGCTGGAAGTAGCACAAATATCTTCCAGCTCACAGTCCTCTTTCCTTAAATATTAGCCATGCCTGTCCCCTGCTTACAAAGCACAGCTGCCCAGGACTTCATCTCAACCCGTTCAGCCTCCTAGTTAACACTATAGTTCAAGACTCCCAGAGCATTTTCTCAAGCCCATCAGTGAGGGACCATGCAGAAAGCAATAGTATCGGGCTACAGAGACTACTGTTTTAAATGCCAAAGAAATTCCCAGATGTGCACACTTTGGCTCAGCTTTGCCCCAGCCTTCTACTACAGGGAATGAAAAATCCTGGACCTAGGTCTACCATGCAGATATATAAACAAAATGCTGTTAAAATGAGTACAATTTTAATTTCTTAGGCCTTTAAAGACTGGACGTTTATTACAAATCCCTTTCCTCAGTCATGAATATTCATGAAGCACAAGTATGCCCCCACATCTGATTTCTAGATTTCACTGTTTTCTCTCCAAAAAAAATAACTGACAATGCCATGGTATAAATGGCCTTTCCAGGCACAAAAGACTTACTAAGCAATCAGGCAGACAATGTTTTCCTAAAAACTAAGCTCATCTGGTACCAGTTCTTGTGCTTAACCAGGCTCTTCAGAATAAGATGCAGTCTCACACAAAGCTATTCTGGGGCCAAGGCATGACTGCTGGAAAGTTTGAGAAAATAAAGAAAAATAGCACATTTGCCAATTCATTGAAACATGTTGAAAGCTGGTTTACATCCTGATGGCCAGGAGTGATTCAAATTTATGTGACTGTGGAAATGCTTGTGGTTACGCCTGTTTGTTGTGGTTAGATTTGTACATGCATCTGTTTATTTTGGGTAGACACTGAACTTATGGGGTAAAGAGAAAGCTTTCAAACACATCAGAGGACTGGCCACAGAGGTGGAATTATACAATGTCTGGATCACAAAGAAGATTTTAGTTTCTGGACAAGGAAAACCAGGCCATATGTGGTCCCACAAATTACTTTCTGAAGTAAAAGCTCATGAAAAGCACCACGAAAGAGAAAGGAAATACCGTCACCTTCTCAAGCTAGGCAATGCTCAAACAGATCCATAGCTATAGAGCTGTTGTGTCTTATGGGGGTTATCCCAGTGCCTCTCCATCAGGTTCCCGAGGAAGGCCTGCCAGTTGCTGCAGGGAGTAATGACTGCCCCAAGGTTCCTCACCTGGGAGGTAAAAGCATTTTAGCCTAGTTGTTAAAAACCAAAGGGTTCCTTTGGGAATACACCTGGGAGAGACAGAGGAGGCATTTGGCAGAGTCCCTTTTACCAGCTGCTTCCTCATTAGGGCCAGCAAACAGTACTGTGGGGGCCAAGGCAGTCTGCAAGATCAGAATCAGGTGAACAGAGGGAAGAGCAACACTGCAAAAAAAAGACAATAAACTCCAGGTATCTTTTCTCCCTGCTCTCTAAAGGCAGGGCAGGAAAGAATATGCAATGCCCCTGGGCCTCACTGTTGTTTCCCATTCCCAGCCTACCCAGGTTGCTTCCCCTCCACTGGCTCAGATGCTGGTACTTTGGCATGCTTTGGGTAGCATCAGAAAAGGTACAGGCAGTGCTGCCGTGGGTGGAAATCTTACCAGTCTTCGGCAAAGATAAGCTATTCTTTTATGCTAATCTCCAAGATTTCCATTTATTTTATTGCTCTCTCCCTACCAAAACAAAAGTAAACAGTCATAGGAGCAACCAACAAATGCAGCAGTGTGTGGGTTTCCCAGCAGAAGGGAACTGAGTTGAAAGAAGTACGGAAGACCTCTAAGGCAGCCCCAGAGGGGTGATGAACACACGTGATATTAATGGGCCTCTGGAGAAGAACATGCCTTTCCTAACAAACCATCCATGCAGAGGGGATCACCGTGCCTACAGACAATGTAAAGTACTCAGTTCAATTACAAGGAGCAGCAGTTTGCAGTAGGAGCTGGCTCCACGGCTCAAGTAACTCAGCACAGCTCAGCATCTTGCTCTGTGGTTTGCTTTTTTTTTTTTTTTCTTGTGTGTGTGTGTTCCTCTTTTAAAACAGAACAGCTCCATGTACAACTCATTTAGACAGAGTATACTGTTTATTACATATTCCTCCAGAAAAGCAATGACACATTAGATCTTTGAGAAATATCGTACCTGCTACCACTGTTCCCTTCCTGGAAACTAGAAAATTATTGCCTTCTATCAACAGCATCCTTTTGATCTGGTGCGCCTAACTGGGAATATCTAACAGGAGCTAATCTATTATACATGTGTAACAGAAACAAACTTTGTTTATTCCATGCAATAAAGTTACTTACATGAAGTTACAGTCAATTTGCAAACTTCATCAAGATGGAGTTAAAGGTCTGAATGGCTTTGGTTTGGGTTTTTTTGTGGTTGTTTTGGGGGGTTTTGTTTTTTGTCTTTTTTTAAAGTCACTGCCTACCACAATCAGCAATTCTTACCCAGACAATGAAATCACTCATGTAATCACTTCAAAATTCATTCAAGATCAAACAGCAGCTGGACTCATCTAAAGCACATGTATAATTCTCATGGTACATGCATTTGTTTATATCCATCACCAAAAAATAAACCCAACCCATTTCCAATGCCCTAAACGCTATCCTACATGCCCTTAGATTGTAAAAGAGACATCAAAAAGCAATTGGAAAACTTACTAGGAAGAATGGTCTGTGGAAGTTTCCAGAGGAGTAACACCTGCTGTATTCTGCAAAAGTCCAAACAAAGGAGTCATTGATACACACTTAAGTGTGAGGAGAAAGAAAAAGGCTTGCTTAAGTAATTTTCCATCTATTGCTTGCATATTAGCCTTTAGGAGACATTGAGGTTTAAGTCTAAATGCAATTTAAGCTGTCAATGTCTTTGCAGAAAAGCGACAATTTTCCTGAGTTCCTTCAGGGCAGTGACAGGTTTTTAGCACAGCCGATGCCTTTTCACAGCGCCTATTCTTTTCTCTGCAAATGAGTCATTGTGAATAAAGCCAAAAGCAAGAAGAGATAACCAGCTGGGCCATAACCAGGAGACACATGCTCATAATTATTTCCCCAAGCTTTTCCCCCAACCAGTCACTGCCCGCCTTTGCTTTAAAGGTATATTACACTTCTGCAGCACAATACAATTCTCAGCATTCAAAAAAATACCAAAGCACTAACAAGAAAAGCAATGTTTCAGTTCAGTTTCCTTACTTAAGAGAAGCAATGCCAGCTGCACAGGTTCAATAGCAAAAGCCAGTTCTTATCCGCTTGCTTTAAATCCATCTAATACTTCCTAGGCACATTATTTAAAAAATTGAAAGCAATTTTAGAAGATATGCTGTATTTGGTGTCCCCTCATCTATCTGAGGATTCCTATGTAGGAAGAAAAAGCAAGTCTTGGGTTTGAAAAAGCAGCTTTTTCAAGTCCTGGTGAAATGCCGCAGCTTAAAAAAAAAAAAATCAACAGAAAAAAATAGAAAAAAATGGCGTGTTGCCAAATTAATCTATCACTTCATGATTCAGGTCCTGCAAACCCTCGAAACAGCAGCAGCAGCTGACCTGCCCTAGAAGGCCATGGCAAGGTGCAACCTAAGAAAAATTGGGTAAAATGTCTTGGGAATATCCAAATCTTGGGTAGGCATGAGCTCCTAGCAGAGAGCAGGGCTTGTATGAAGGGAGGGTAGATGGCAACACGCTTGAAAGGCACGAGATGATGACGTGACGCCAACCAAGAATTTTAAGCTGATTGCTGCTGCCTATTCATGTGAAAAATAGAGAGGGTTTTTTTGCAGACACTGAACTCAAAACCCTAAAGGACGACAGGGTGGGGGTGGGTGGCAGCTGAAAGGGAACAGGGGAGAGAGGAAATCACTGTATCTGAAATGGATTTCAAGCCGGATTCTCAGCATCACGTTCTATTATTTCTGACAGCGACACAGCAAGCCATGCAGTCAGAACGGTCAGAACCATTATTTATCCCAACCTCATTTAATAATCATCCAGCAGTGAATAGATTAGAGCAAAGAGTTTGGAAACAGGGACTGGCAGCATGAAAAGAATAGGAAATACCTTCT
This sequence comes from Burhinus oedicnemus, assembly GCA_008921705.1. Classification (NCBI taxonomy): domain Eukaryota; kingdom Metazoa; phylum Chordata; class Aves; order Charadriiformes; family Burhinidae; genus Burhinus; species Burhinus oedicnemus. The sequence goes on along the minus strand of VFFE01007626.1, from coordinate 1,748,884 downwards.
GTAGCTTTTTATGTGGCGCTTTATAAAGCTTCTCCATTTTTTCTAAATCTGCCTCTAACTCAGTCTGGTAGAGGTAGAGGTCTTTTTCTAGATCAGTCTGGTTAAAGAAGGAGAAGAAGAATGGGAAAATAATGCTTAGGGTTAGGGGAAACCAAAGGAATGTTAATTTTGAAAAAAAAAAGTGAGCCTTTTTAATCAAAAAAGACAAAGATGGTATAGACAATACACAGATTTCACTAGTAATTAATCATGTTTCAATCATTACAGAGGAAATAGTTTTAGGCATTTAACATTCAAAATTAAGAGATGCACAGGCCTCCTAGAATCTAATTCTACAAACCATAAAGTTATAAAACCCACCTGTAAAAAAAAAAGAAAAGATACTGTAACAATATGCAATATGCTGTTAGTATAATTATCATTGCAAGTCAAGATAGCAAAACCACCACTCTAAATTACAGCTGATTATGCTTTAAGAATTGTTTATTAAATCAATTTACTAGCTACTTAATTGTTAGGCTAATGAGCTCAAGCCCAATTAAAAAAAAAAAAAATCACTCATAAGCACACAAAACCCAAGCAATGCTACCAAAATTAAAAAAAAAAAAAAATCAATCACATACACACGTACATACGCGCTAGATGCTGTAGTACAACGTACGTGAAACACAATTACCTTTCTATCCTCTCTAGTAAGGATAGAGCAATCTCCAGGAGTATAATCCCAAATCTTTTTTGGAGGCTGATGGAAAGCAGAGGAAGGAAATGAGGAAATGAAGATAAGGAAAGACATCACAGAGAATATGGAAACTGGATTAGAACAGAGGGGGAATACAATAGGGGATTTGCATCAACACTGAAAGGAAATTAAAAAAACCCTACAACAGAGAAAGAGAGATAGAAAGAGGGATAAATCCGCTATAGCACAAATATCAAGAGATCACAGGAGGCAAAAGGGAGCATACATGCAGTCTGGGAGGGGCTGTTTTCAGTAGTGTTTGAGGAAATTTTTATTTTTGCAAGGTGCTCTAAGGGATTTTGGACTCTCTAGAGGGAGCCCACAGCTGGTGGTTAAAGCATTCTTAACACAAAAACAAAACAAAATGGGGAAAAAACACACAGTCATAAAAAGCATTTGTTTTGCTCATTCTTCTTTTCAAAAGGAAAGGGTAAAACAAGGGCCTTTGATAAAGAAAAGGGAGAATCTTTCCCACCCCCACCAGACTATGAATACATACCATGTGAACATATGGCTGAATTTCCAGTGGTGGCATTGTGGGGCAATGAGAATGCAGAGTTGTTATTTTTTATTTCACTGGTTTGGGGGTTTGGTTGGGGGCGGGGGGGGTTGGTGGAGAGACTGGGACACATGGAACTTTGGGAACTAGTTATTTAAAAACAACCTATAGGTGACGGTACCAATTTCAAAATAGATTTTCCTGTTTGGATGCACATGTAAATATCAGGGAGGATTATTCAAAGTGAAAGAGCTTTGTCCTGACACTCCTATGCAAATAATGCCATGCTAATATCCTCATTTCACCAGATACACACATCTCACTGAAATGCTCAGTCCTTGTTCTCAGTTTGTGAAATCAGAATACTCTATTTGCAAACAAAAATAACCTCTGTTGGTTGGCAAGCTTAGCGTCATCCTACGTGTCCATACTGACTTCTGTGACTAGATTGTCTCCGAGTCACTGACAGAGAATCTCCTAGTGTCAGTCTATCAAAGGTGAGACTGAGCTACAGCACTTGGGTCTTGGTCCAAATTCCTTTTCTACATTTGGACAGCCACTGTGCGGATTGCAGACACTGTAAATACCTGTTTCTTATCCATCAGATCAGCAGCTGCAGGTAGGTAGATGGTACTGCAAAGAGTTAGGTTTGAGATTCGGAGGGAGGAACTGGAGGGAAGGAGGTGAGAAGGCAGGACGTGCATCCCTTTTTCCAGCCCCCCTGCTTCTCCATTTATAGCAAGGAGCTTACTTAGTGCTGTCTCAGGAAGGGCTGGGAGAAAGTGCCCATGTGTGATCCCACAATTACAATGGAAGACAACTGAGCTCTAGATGGACCGAATGTCAAGTTTTGTGGATGGACTCCATGGAGCTGTGGAGCCACAGGTCAGGAAGAAGGAAGCATGTGGGGATTCAGTCTCAGCAGCACACTGAAAAAGCATCCATGCTGCAGAGACTGATCTACCTGTCTGCAGAGCATGCGCCTGTCCATGGAGCTGCCTAGAAATGCATCTGGGATGCTGGTCCAGCAAAATGTCACTTCAGCTGCCCTAGGAAGCACGTGGGGAAATGTGGGGAAAATGTGGGGAAATGTGGGGAAAGCCCTGTCCTAGTCATTCCGGTGTGTCTAGAGAGCAACACCCACAGGCTCACAAGAATCCTGTGCTCCCTTTTACCAAGGATTTTCCTGCCCACATCATATAACTGCAAATGAAGTCAGAAAAGCCAGGGGAAATCACCCTGTAGAAGTACACATTATCTCCAGCATTGGAAAAAGAACCTGGGACAACAGAGAATCTTTGAAAATCCCAGGCGCTGGTAAATGTCAATTCAAACGCTCTGATTAGGCATGGGGCTGAGCCACTAGCTGGTCACAAAAATCTGTTCCTCTTATGACCCGAGAAAGCAAAGCTACATAAAGCATGCTTTTTTGGCTCTGGTGACGAAGCTCAGAGGAAGCTTTACTGAACTTCTGTCAGAAACCTGCCAGAGCAGGTAGCTATAAAAGCCTGAGATGACATCCTCAAATCAAATGCCTGATGTAACACCAAAGCACTATGCACATAGTACCGCATTCGTGGGTTGGCATAGTTGATCAGGGAGCATACTTGCATGGCTTTGGAGGTAGAGCAAGTTGACATGGGATATCATTTCAAGGCAAGCTGTAAGAAAGCAGCCCTTAACAACACTGCCCTGAGCAAGGTGGGGAACTTGTCACCAGAAGAGATGGTCTGCTGAACAAGAGATGGATTGCTGGTGTAGTCTGAGATGCCCTCTTCTGAAGTAAGGCCAAGGCTGCATAACTAAAAGCACAAACACACACTTCTTAGGAACAGGCATACCCTCACTTCTAGAAAGGCCTGGGGGCATAAGTGTTCTTTCTCTGACACATTTTCCATTAATTTACACTAACTTGAAGGATCATAGAGATGACAAACCTTCATTCATTGCAAGAGCATATGGCTACTAATTACACCACAGCAAAGAGAAGCAGGTTTCTTCTCACTTTGTGGAAATCTTAAACCATGACTATTTGTGAGGGGGTTAGATCCTTAGACTAACGTCACTTGAAAGCCTCAGTGAGGTGGGATTTACCTGACTTCTACTGCCTAAAAGTTATGGGGTCTCATCTGAAACAGTGTTGAAGCTCCTTCTTCAGCTTAGGATAGAAGGTCCATGGCTATAGAACATAGTTTTCTATGACAGAACAGACTACACAGCCACTGTACGTGTCTGTTTTTCAGCAGAAATTACACTGTTTTTATGATTAGATCAGACTGGGCACCCAACCTCAGGCAGCTACGTTCTGTGCAGAGGAATTTTGTCACTTCTGAGAGAACAGGGAACAAAAACTAGATTTAAAGAAAACCTGCCCTCTGATGTCCATGTGCAATTGCCTCTGAAGCCAGTAGTGAACCTTAAAATGTATTTTGGGTTTTTTGTACACACAGGGAAATCACTGCAGCACTCAAAAATGGTGTGCATGGGCATTTGACAATTGACCTCAAGAAGAATGGAGAAACAACCACTATACTATCAACCTCTCACTATACAGATGTGAGAGGCTGATACTGACCCTGCGGTGCAGTAAGAGCAGCTTATTAAGCAGTATTTAATAACGAAGTTATTAGTGTTTAATCAGTAACAACCAGGCCATAGAATGCTTTAAAATCACATTTTTTCCAGTAGCCATGACCACCGATGTACTCCCTCCATCAAAATGTCCTTTGTCCTATTGAATAATTAAACTTTGCTTCATCTTTTTCCAGAGTGGGAAATCAAGGCTTCCCCCCCCGCCCCCCCCCAGTGACACAACTCCATTTGAAAAGAAAGCACACTATTCTCAGACTCTCTTGGTTTCAGGGAATGGCAAGGGCTACTCAACACAGACTGATGCACCCCATTTAGGCAATGGGCTGCTACATGCATGAGGAAATGAGCAAGAAACAGGGTCGTAATCTGTTTATGGATAGATGGAAATTACTGACCTACAGTTTACAAGCCAAAGCCAGGAATAAATGCATGATTTTCCTTGACTTAAAGCTACCTATCAGCCATCCCAGACCTTGTTAGGCAGAGGGATAATAAGGGCTTTGAGGAAGGATTTTCAATAATTGAGAACAGGGCATTACTTCTAACATTAATAACAAAAATGCAGCTTGAAATATGGTGTGTGAAAAAAAATATTGCCTTGTTGATACATATGGTTGGAAGGTGGGGAATGTTTGTAAATGGCTTCAAAATACTTAAAGTGGTCACAGAACAGCTGCTTTACATCAGCACCAGGATGATGTTATGAACAATCACATTTTTAAATAAGGCAGCTGTTCCAGGTTTAGGGCCTAGCAAAGAGATGGGACAATCATTAAAAAAAAAAAAAAAGGCAGGTTGACTTCATTGGTCAGCACAACTATCAAACTTACCGGTTTCCCAAACTCCAATTCCGAAAAGAATTTATACCAAGGTTCATTCTTTAAATCTATCTCTTCTGGGCTTATATCCCGAGTCTAAAGGAGTTGGTGATAGGGGAATGGAAGAAAGAGAAGGATAACATTATGCAAAGAATACACGGAAAGGGACTGTTAGAGATGCAGATCCCATGGGTTCCATTCTAAAATATAGATATTTAGCCTTATAATTTGGAATTTCTGTAGCACCTCTCTCACAAAGGCCATGAACTGCTTTGTAAACATCAGTTAAGCCTAATGGCATCATTGTGAGCAACATGAATATGAATGAATTGCATTTTACAAGTCAGGAGACTCACACAGAGAGAGAGATTATGCAGCTTGCCCAGAGTCACAGGGCAACTCAATGGAAGAGCTGGGAGTCAACCAGTCCTACTGTCTGACACTTCCATCGAGTCCAAAGCTGCGTGGACTTTAAAAAAAAAAAAAAAACTCATTTGGTTAAAAAAATAGATTCAGTGAGACCCAAATCAAATACTGCATCTTTAACAGAACATGAATATGTGAGAAACCCTGTTCTATACACTGCAAACAGTGAGAGGTGGTTTTCTAAATCAAAGGAGACAAGTCAGAGAAAGCGCATCCCTGAAAGATCTCTGAAGGGATGGATAGAGAGACAATATTACTTGTTTCTTCACAAATAAATGTGAGAGAATCAGACAAAACTACAACAAAGGAAAATCAGACAGGACAGAAAACAAACAGTACAGTTGAAAAGGAAATTCCCCTTTGTTTATACAATCTGTTTTAATGAAACAAAAGAAGTTGAAATAGTTGTAGCTGTTTAAAAACACTACTGGTGAGATAAGAGAACACAGTCCATTGCTGAGGGTTATGAGGTGCCACTCCCCAAAAGACATCTAGCTAACTCTTGCACTTCAGTGTACCTAGTCTTATAATGGATCTCAGCGCATTAAAAACATAAATACAGTATGTCTGGTATGCCAGTGTGATCCCAAGTGCTCCATCGCAACAAGCGACGAGCCGCACACATGCACAGAGGGCCAACACAAAGTGTCCTGATGCAAATTGACCTGTGATGGGGTTACTGAGGCAGGGGGAGTTACCAACAGTGCAAAGCTTTGCTACATGTCCCAGACTCCGCCACAGCCATTAGGCATCACAAAAAAAAGCTCTAGGACAGGAAGTCAGGACTGATGCTGAAAGAGGGGCAATGGTCCAATCTGAAAGACAAATGGTTACATCATGTTTGATCTCCAATGGCCTGAAGAAAGATTTGGCTATTTCTTAAAGGCAAAATAGAAGCAATGCCTCCATTTTTTTTTTTGTTACTGCATTCCAACTAGAAGTACTCATCTTGTTACATAACTACCTTCACATTAAAAAAAAAAAAAAAGCCCACTGATGTCAACAGGAGGCTCTTCATTGCTCTCAAATGGTTTTGGATTGGGATTCTGATAGTCACAGCTGGGTGTGATTACCAGGAGATATCCACAAATCTCCTGCAGCCTCTGTCAAAGATCTAGTCACTAAACACTGTATTAATGTTGTATCTAATGAGACTGATGAAGACCATGAAGCCACCACTTCAAGACCTTCTTTCTTCTGTGATCCGTGGCTTGAAATTAAAGCTCAAAAAGTAACATTGGAAATAACACAGCTATCACATTCTTCTTGTCTTTGATGAGCCCTGTACAATTTTTCTCAATTATGCTGATAATGGTCCTGGTTTGTGGCTTTTAGACTGATTCAACAGCTCCAGTACCCGATGAAGTCTGAACATGTAAACAGTGTCACTGGTGATGTCAGACCTTTCACAAAGGCTTAAGTGCACAGATGAAACAGGCCTTTTGCTACAAGGTTTAATCTTGGCTGTTTACCATGAGACAAAATTGCCACTTAAGTCAGCAGAAATCTTGCTCCAGGATGGACTGCAGGAATGGAGTTGTCATACCGTGCTCAAATCACTCCTCACTGGCACTTCCCAATGGGCTGAGCCAATGCCCAGTAGCATCAAGAGGGTCATCCATCACCCATTTCAATAGGAACTAGGATCATGCTCCTATCAGGAGCAACTTTGTTGAAGTCAATGAAGGGACATGGGTGTGAAAATAACTTGTTTGCAGGATCTTCAAAAAGTGATAGACCTTGATTGCACTTGGAAGGAAAAAAGAAAACCCACCAAAATGCTAAGGAGAAACATCAGGTCCCAGATCAGACTTGATTCTTTCATTTCTATTGATTTAAATTGCTGTTCACTCTTGTGTAAAATCCTTGGCAGGTTTTTCAGAAGCATTCCTTTACCTGCCTCCTGCATGGATCAATGCCTGAGCTGTCAAGGCACAAAGTCCCGTTTACATTTGGAATCTCACAGGCAATTAGTGCTTCTAATTGAATCCTTCAAATTAATACCTATATAGAACAATTATATCTTTATGTACCAAACTGGCTATTCACCAGTAACCTTATTCAGTATTTTCTAGCCCTTACAGTGTCACACTTGTACCACTGAACGACAGCTTAAGTGAGCTGTGGTGATTTATGCAGGACTGGCTGACAAGATCAGCACCACCTCTCTGCCCTGCCCCCGGCCAAGTGTTCTCTGCAGAATGAGACTTTTGTATGTCCCCTAGCTCTCCCAATTCACAGCATTACTTACTAATTCAAACTGAAATAGGTAACAGCTCACTTAATACCCCAGGTTACACACCGGTGTAGCTCACATTCAGCTCTGCCACAGAAGTGGTGAGATCCAGCTGAGGAAGAAAGCAGCCCAGGGGAGATGGCCATGTCCTAATGCACCACAGAGGCACCCCCTGCCGCGCATAACAGGCACTCTAAAAATTAGTAATTTGGTGTTTAAAGCATCAGAAGAACATAGAAACTGAACCAGCCTGCTTTGTTGCATAATGCCTTCAACCATTCTGCATCAACTAGTGCTGTGCCCTAGATAAAGTACAGCTGGCAAAACAGCTGTGGAACAGGTCACAGTGTCAAACATGGATTAAAAACTAGGGTTAGTGATCCATACTTAACACAGAAAACAACACGTCCAAAAGGAAAGAAGCCTCTCAATCCCCCTGGATCTTGCTTTATAGAGAACAAAAACGTTAGAAAGTTATGCAAAACAGTTTTCAAAACAAAATATACAGGAAATGCATCACATGAGTACTGGAATGTAAGCATAAGGAATCCTATCAGAATGGAACAGGACAAGCACTTGGGGAGTATTATACAATCACAGGATAAAGCCACAAACTAGGATAAAACAAACATTACCATCTTTTCATTGTTCAGAACCGAGGACCTTCCTGGCTGATAGTCATAAATGCTCCTGGGCTCTGCACGGTATTTTCTGGTGTCCACCTTCTTGTCTGGAGGCTCCCAGTCAGTCCTGAGGAAAGAAAGATCAATTAACAGAAACCACTGTGGTTTCCATGGAGATGGGCATTTCCTTTTGACAGGCACCTTTCCCTGTTAACCCTGGTTTAATCATGGTACTTTTTTTAATCTAGGAAAGGAGCCTGCTGCAAGAGGAACACTTCAGACAGGGGTCTGGGCATTATTTGTTTATCTATAGAAGGCAGAGTTTGATAGAGCTCAGCTGCTGAAACCATTGGAGCAGAGGGGGTTTCTGCCAAGTACTTTCAATGAACTTTCAGACGTCTGTATCTTTCCCGATTGGAAATAGCATAGTGATGGGCTTCAACTAAGCTCACAAATATGAACATGTCCAAACTTTGAGCAGAACTCAGATTAAATCTCTTTTGCTAAACTTCTTCATTTTAGCCACCTCACTGATTACCTGACTACTACTGCTCTGGATTCTGAGGGCACTCTGGGGTCCAAGAGGGGTTGTTTTCTAGAGACGTGAACCAGTTATCTGACTGGTATATCTAAAGATGGCTAAGAACACTCCATTGACTATCCAAACTACTAGGATTTTGTGCAGTGTCCACACTGGCACAGTTCAGACAATAGGGTTCAGGGTCCACATCCTACAATGTCCAGCTCCTCTGAAAAGTAATATGTTCAAACACCTCATGCAAAATAACCAATGCCCCTGAAAAGCCTCAGAAATCAGGCCATTTAAGCTGGCAAACTAGTTCTGATCTTGCTCTTGATATGTTTCTTTTGATGGGTAATGTTGTATGTGAAGTCATCTCCCATAGCATTCACCAAAAAGTGAGGCATCTAACCAAAACTGTTGCTCCAGGTTTCCTCCCACTTACCCTACTGACCTGGTTTAGGATAGGAACAACCCACTGAGTTGCCCAAACTCTCTCCACTGGCTTAGCAGAGACAGAGACAACCAATTTAATTTTTTTAAAAAAGTATTTTTTTTTTAAAGTAAGGCAAGATGACAGCCAAAATGACTGGCCTACAAACAGCGTACAAATTTCAACAAGGTTGATCTTTGCTATCTAGAATAAACTTGATTGCTTAAGATTCCAACCCCAGAGAAACTTCTCCCCAGTGAAACACTGTTTTGTCACTAGATAATAGGAAGCACTAATTATTGTAATCCTTTCACTTGCAAGAGTTTTCTCAGAGGGCCAATGTACTACGCATTCAATTCCTGCGTAAGGAAGACACGTTCTATCAGCAAACTTTGTCTCCTGATCCAGTGGCCTGAGATGCTCACTGAATTAGCAATCTCAAATTATAGCATTGCTCATTTGAGGCAGCAAGTGAAAAGCATTAACAGCATGTGGAAGTTGGTGAAGGAGGGAGGAGCAGTTCAAGAGCTGGGAGAATTCAGCAGGACATAAAATATTCATTTCTCATTTTGCTTTCCCTTCATTTGACAAACACATTCATTGCTGTTACAAAGAGATATAAAATACATGGTAATAAACAAAGCAAAAAACCAGGAGGGAAGTCATCTTGAAGGATCAGAAATGACACCACTAACTAGAACCTACTTCCAATAAAGTTCATATGGGTGGGATTCCTCAGAGATGGAAAACATAACAAAACTTTTACCAAGGCTCAACATAAATCCAAATTTTGCTTCTGCACAATTATTGCTACTTGCTTGTATTCTGAGGTGCCTTTACAGTGTCACACTAAGCCAAGAATTTCCACTGTGCCTCTGTGGTAGGCATTGTATAGGCATGACACCCAGGGAAACACTCCTCACCCAGTCAGGAAACTATGCAACAAATGATGCTTGGTAAAAAAAAAAGACATACAAAATGGGGGACTGGGCTGTGACAATGAAGGAGTTTACTACCGCCTAGTAGAAGAGTCAGAGTCAAAACTACATCTCCACTTCCCCCAAAAAGTTTAGCTGGAGTTGTGGACCTAAAGCTTCTGCCTTTGTTCCCTTCACATTCACAACTTTCAGAGATTCTTCTAGTAGTGATCCAAATATATCTTAGTTCAGGTCACCTTTCTGGGCTTGATTTCAGTGATGAAGTACGGTTTGGCAGTGGCAAAGTGGCAGACCTCTTAACAACCTTCTCTGAATCAATATTGTCCGTCTCACTCTTGGAGCGGGGAACTGAAAGCTGGGTTCTGCCTGTAGGATAAATCAAATATAGAAATATTGATGAACTGGATAGGAGGCAAATAAATACATGCTTTACATGCCCTTTGTTTGACAGATTACACAAGAAACATGAGTTACTTACTGTCCTCAGAATAGGAATAACGAGGAGAGTATGAATCAGAATCTTCATCTGAAAGACAAAAGCATTTTGCAAGTAAGCTGAAAAAGTCCCCAAGAAGAAGCACCAGAGACCCTTTTCATTTCTTCTCTAATACACTGGCCATAATTTGAGTGACATGCCCAATACTTACCACAGGCAGAGGATCCTAAGAAAGAAAATCCCAATGAGGTTTAAATCGCATTTAAAAATAATTCATAGATTAGATATAAATATTAATGTACTACTTACACTAATACCTTTCTCCAGGCTCTCATAGCACTTTAGAAAATCACTTTTTATCACAAAACTCCTCCATAGCAAGGGTTATTAGATCCACTTTATCAAAAGCTGAAAGATAAATTGAGGATCTAAAAGCCACAGGATCTAAACGCCTAAAATAACTCATTAGGTGCTAGACAGTAATAGAGCTGAGGAGTCCTGCTCCCAATCACATACGATAATCGCTGGGACATCTTCCTTGTATCAAATTCCACACCAAGTTGAAGTAAGTTCATTGCTTCAGATTATCTTTCAAGCGCAGATAACATTCCTGGCATGAGACACTCATGTATACTTGCACCAAAAGACTGTCCTTGTTCTGAAGAGCTTCCTTTTTAAATAGGAAAGGCACGTCTATAGAATGCAATAGAAATATTCAGGAAGCTCTAAAAAAGCTAGCAATGACATCAGTGTAGCTGAGTAGTAAGGTCTGGCCCCCAAGATGAAGAACTTTCTCTCTTTGATCGTGAAACTGTTGCACTGCACCATCACAGCCATGTCATTCCCAGGACACCACCGCTGCCCTGGGCCACGGAATCACATACTGCCTTAACATAGGTCCTGTTGTGCGTAAGGCAGATGTGCCCAAAAAGAAGGTGGGAGCATGGCAGAATTACCATCCCCCGCTCTGCAGGTGATGGCCAGAGAGACTTTTGACTTGATCAAAAACCTAGTGGTATCTTTCCACCATCTTTAACAGATTTTGGAATGAATCCTTAACGAATTGCAGGTAGTAGCAGGGGAAGTTGGGAACAGACCTGGAAACTGGACCCGCAGGCCCACCACCTTTCTCTGCTGCTGAGGGTTCAAACTCACAGGGATGTACATATGAAACATCTACAGGACTTCCAATGCAAAATGCAGGAAAGTACAATACAACGACTGCAAAGAGAACTGTGAGAAAAGGTATTACTAATACCTCTGTGCAGAAACCACTGAAAGTGACAGAGATAAAAAAGACAGAAAAACAAAATAGATGAAGATAGAATTAGCTAGATAAGAAAAGAACATACTAAAAAGATGTTATCTGAATTTAGTGATGCTGATCAACAGATTGAAACAATTTCCAGCTCTTCTCTCAAGGAGGACATCAATCAGCTGCTACAGCCAATCTCATCTGCTGGAAAAACCAATCTGGCTAACACAGCTGACCTGAAATTGCACTCAAGGCTTAATCAAGCCTTCCAGGAAGGCTCAAAGAAGTCTAACTTTTCGCCCCTCTGCCGAGTTCTCTTGGTGAATGGATTAGAAGGTTTAAGTTCCAAACAGATGGTTATTGACTCTGGTGTGCTTATCATAACCTCCAGTTTAAAAAATAGTGAAGGTCAATTTTCAAGGCAATTCCCGTATTTTAAATCTAAATGACAGAAAACAAATATTTATTTGTTCAATGTTATTACACTGAATTGTTGACAAAATTGACTGGTATTCCTATATAAAAGATGGATTTATTCAGATAGCAAAATACTTGGTAGATCACAAAACTATGTTGCTAGAAATACAGATAAAAAAAATGCCTAAAACTATCTTCACAGCCATTCATCTCTCATAGTATTATTTACTGCTGGTGAACAATGAAAAAAATGATTTACTTCCTTGGAGAAATGTAAATAGTCATTATAGCTCATCATTCACACAAGAAAACCATGCAGGAAAAAGAATTCACTGCAGATAAGTGCTATTTTCCAATTGCTAATATTCTAATATCTACAATAATAAGGAGAACAGGTAAGTTTTGTCTCTTTGAGTATCTTACGAAGAAGAGTGTCTACATTTCTTCCCTTTTTACAGCAGGGAATACTGAAACACAGAAATCTGGAATGACTTGATAAAGATTAAGGAGTAAATCAGAGATGAGGATTAAAACAAGATCTCCTGGCCCTCAGAGCTGCATTTTATCTGTGGGATCATCCTTAATGGAGCAGAGTATCACCAATTTGTAGTTTCAAAATCTGATTCCTTTAGTGACAAGAGGCTGTTCTCCTGTAGTTCCTAGAGAATCTGTAGATTTTTATTTTTTTTAAAAAGGTTCCACCAAAATCTCTAAATTTCAATACCCTTAGACTCTAAAGGTATTTTAGAGAGGACCCCAAATCTTGATGTTTCTAGGAAATCCTATGCATCAACCCACAGCAAAAAACTCTGACACATTGTATGAAATCGAGGTTTCAATCCATCTCTGTATAAACACTTTGCAGTTGAGTATATCGTTTTGAAATATTTTCTAAACATGAAACATGCACTCCAGCCCACTACATCATCAGATAGTCCAGATTCCTTATCAAGGAAAGAATCCAAGCAGATATTAGAGAAACATTTCTCAGTATACTGAGAATAAAGAGCAAGTGTTTGGTTCAATAAAATTTCAACTACCTAAACCAGCAAATTATTTTCACATGCACTTTTTTAAGTGCATAGGGGACATTAATGGGAAACCAGACTTGTAATATATTACCATTGTTGGTTTTGCAAACTACGTTAATTCTGACAACAGCAAAATGGATTTTCAAATTTCATTACAAACAAGAACATTGAATTTCTGTAAAACTCCTTTATCAACTAGTTATTGAGGCTCTTTGTCTCATCCATACCTGCAGACCATTCTGTCAACAGAAAACAATTTACACTGCATTATGATTTACAAGACAGGACTCTTCACCTAAAGGTTTCACCAAGAAATGTGCAATTATCTTAGATACCTGTATGACACTAGTTCACATTAATTTTAACAGTGAAATGTACCTTACATCTCCTAGTCTTCTTTGAGCATCCCAGCTAGAACCCATATTGTATGCTTTCTTCTTACATAGTATCCACCAAATGTTTAATATAAACATTGAATGAAATGGTTAATTAATAGTCTCACCAGGGCTGGCTTGAGGCACAGGCTAAGTAGGCAAGTTCCTAACTGCAGGATCTAAAGTGATACCAAAGCACCAAGCCAACAAGGCTGTCACCAACAAAATCTCCCAGTCAGGAAATGTCTGTATGTCCAATGTGTGCAGCGGATTCGTGTGTTTCTTATATATAATTGTGTGCATGCGTATGCACACAGTTACAGGATTATCACTGCAATAGATACTATTTCACCATCCCTGAAACGTGACTGCAAAGGATTCTGATTTGTACATGAAGTTTAAACGAATCTGCTGAGCACACAAAGAGGATAAAGTAAAGACAGTGTTATTTCAAGTTGTAAGATGTGCTGAAGAGACTGTCAAACTCCGTCCTTGCCTAGATATGCCAAGTGCACCTAAGGCCAGCCCTGAACCTATGTTACCAGGTTATATTTATTTTAAAAGACTACATTGAGGGACTGATCCAAAACCCACTGAAGCAAGCAGCCTTTTTACCAAGAGACTTCAGTGATGTTTTGGGCCTGGCCCTAATACTGTGTTAATATTCAAAACCAGAAGTAAATAATTAAAGAAATGTATCGATCTGAAAGGGGGGTGGGAGAAACCTCAGTTAAACCACACCTTTACATGTAAGTGAGCATTCTAGGCATGTTAAATAATCACTGCACACGCATGGCTAAATACAACTGATAAGCGCATAAAACCAAGCAAATCCCAAGTCTGCAGCATTAGTCAAATACTAGTTACAAAGCCAGAGGAGCACTGCAAAGCCAAAAAGGCATCATACAGTCAAGGCAATGCTTAGAGTGCAGCAAATCATTATGAGGCAGCATAATGCTCAGCAACTAGAAAAAACTCCAGGAAGAAAATAAACGGAAAAGGCAGCATTTGTGCAGAAAAATATATATGGTCCTTTATTATTACCTTCAGAGATAGGACTAGGAGTAGACGCAGGAAACTGGTATGTAGGAGAATAAGGATTGTCTTCTGCAGCAGAGAAAAGCAGTGGATTTTGAGACTATCCACAGTGAAGTGGAGGTTCTGCATCATCCCCCAATTTCCTATCACCGTATGATTTTATTGCCTACTTTAATAATACTAGAGTAAATGGCATCATACTTTAAAAAAAAGATTAATGGATTAGCAAAGATTTAGTTATTTTATGCATCACACTAGAAGGTATCCTGGGCATAAGTGAATTTCCAGCCAGTGTAACACATGGGTAATGGAAATCTAGAACCTGAATCTAGTTACTATTAGGGTGCTATAGTACAGTTAAATCAAAGCACAAGACAACAGATACTCTGACTAAACTTCTGGTACCTTCAGTTTTTTGCTGGATTTCAGGAAGTTCAGGAAATATGTAGGTAGGGCAATAAGGGTTTTCTTCAGGAATGTCTAAGGAGAGGAACACGATTTACAATAAAGAACAGAGAGGACAGATTTAAAGGGGAAGAAGGGCGAGACAAGAACCCATACAAGCTGCAGAACAGTCCCTCTCATGCTGATGTTCTAGCATGACATAACCTCTTTGCTCATTGCTGCCTTGCATGTCTGGGCCCTGCAAGAGATCCTGGAAGCCAGGGAGACTGAACTCATTCTCCTCCTTCTGAAGCATGGGCTCTGGCTGAGCTGAAGAACCTCTGTTAGGAGCACTTGGATTAGGAAACAGTTCAACTCTTGATCATTCCATCCAATACAACACAGCATCTATATATGCATAAAGCTCAACATGACAGCACCTACAGCAGCAAATACAGCTCCAGTTTTGCATGCTCTATGTTTTATTATATAAGCGCAGTTCTGAATTGCATTTGCCTGCACATCAGGCTGTTCAGAGGGTTCAGTTTGCAAATGCTACTGCAGCCATTTCTCACATAGAAGAAGGAATGTGAATGTATCAGCAGCCAGGCACGGAAGTGCCCCAAAGTAAGGGACTCCCTGAAAGTGTACAACTACAAAGTTTGCAAGAGCTTACCACAATTTTAGGTTTTTGAAAGGAGAAAATTTGAGGTTTTGAAAAAGCCGAGTTCAGATTCTGAACTCATCAAAAATAAACTGAAACCTTTCTCTTGGTTTCAGTGAGCTTCAAATCAAGCTTTGCTATGCAGGTACTAAAGCTTTACAGTGTAAATAGGTTTTTGTCTTATACACAGAGCAGTTTTAGTGATAACCTGCTATCCTTTAAAAGCATATACGTGGGGGTTAGCTGCTAAAACTGGAGTTCAGGGGTCTACTTTCTCCAAGTATGGAATTATTAGCAGCTTTCTGGTCTCAAATAGCACTCAATTTCATGATGGTACTGCAGTTCACCCTGCATAGCAACTCAGACCTTTCTTTGGACTTCACTGTTCTCTCACCTTTGACTTCAGAGATTTCAAATAGATTGGTTGAGTTCTGTGGTGCAGAGCAAATACTAGTTAAGATAAAATGCTTTTATTTAACATCCAGTACAATTGTTTACATGAATGAAAGAAAATGTTATCGAGGTGGTCTTTTAAAGTAAATAAAAAACATCTGTTTTACAGTACCTCTATTTAGCTTGTGGATCTGTTTGAACATCGTCTTGTACCAGTCCTTCGACCTGTCTGTATTCTAGTGGAAAAATAAATATACACGTAAATAATCACATCCATTAATTCTACCAGCCTTTCAAAGTTCTTACGAATCTTCCAGGAATGAAAAAAGTCTACAGCCTGCTTCCTATTTAATTTATTAGCACTGACTACCTAAAAATCAAGGCTATAGGAAATTAATACTTTGAAATATGAGTGATTTCACTCAGATACATAATCTCACATGAAATGAAGCTACAGGCTTCACTCAAGTAACTAATCACGTACAAGCTGAGCAGGGGTAGGTTGTAACCTGTGTAGAATTGTAGATTGTGTGGAAGGTTTTGCATATTAATCTGATTTGGCATCTAAAAGTAGACACATTGCCTATTTTAGTCCTACATACCAATTTCTTAAGTATTCAATGGGGACTTAGAAACATTTAGTGCTCAAGTCACTCCAGACACTAGTTGTAAGACTAGGTTAATTATTCTCTTCACGATAATTTCCCCCCAATACTGAATGAACATACACATGTGTAAAAGACATCTGCCTTTAAGATGCCTAAAATAAGACAAAACTCTCCCTTAGCTGCTAGGTGTGAATGAAACAGAAGAGCAGAAAACAGTGTTCTCAAATATGATGAAGAGATATTAATTTTTAATTTTTCTTCCCTCTGAGGCAGCTGAAACAGGTCATTGATAACAAAAGAAAGCATTCATCATAAAATACATTGGAACTAGAATTCTATCTTTCCTTAAACCCCTGCAGTCTCTGGAGCTTTAGTGAATTCCCTAAGTCCCAAGGCAGGCAGAATCTGGCCCAGGTTTTGTGTTGTCTTACCCTCAGTGGAATACCAATATCATCAACAGAGGTATCAGCCATGTGCTGAGGGCTCTTGACAATGCTTCTCTTCTCCTCCATTGCCCTCTTCTCAGTTGGCACCATCTCCTGAACCGGCTTGTCCCGTATGAGTGCTGAATCAACTTTATCAGAAACTAGTCTGTCTGGCACTGAATCTGGAAATGAACATGGAGAATTCTTATCTCATCCCAGCATCTCAGCACATCACTATATTCCACTCTTTTAAGGCAAAAATCCTAGCAAGTAGTTGATGAGACAGACTGTGTCACTGGTTAGCATCTGGACTGAAGGAAATCTACCAAGAAAACGTATGATGACAGCAAAAGCAGTCTAGCAGGTAGCCAGCTTCACACACCTCATAACAGTCTTGGCTGTCATGTATGTAAGACAATAGAAATATTTGGTTTCAAGGACTGTTTGGGGGTTGGTTTTTTGTGTCTTTTTGACTAATTAGCAACTCAGCAATCTCATTCTTCATCAAAAAGTGTCAGTGATAGTGTCTCCTAGACATCTTTTTCTGCTGGTGATTTCAATCTAATGGAGCATCCTACGTGGTAGTGAGGCACTACTTTTTAACAGCTTGCACTCACCCACCTGACAATTCCGTTTGTTACAGTCAGTATATGATGCTTCCAAGTTCATCTCTCTGCCCTAGCCTGAGTTTGTAAATAACAAATTCCACTGTTGTTTAGCGTATGTATGATTCCTCTTGCATGTGGAGCCTGCATAAAGATGGGGGGAAACAACTAATTGCTCCAGACTGCTTTACTTCCACTTGGAATTCCTTGACACTGCCCCGCTGACACCCACACATAGCAGCAGGCACCACCACCACCGGCCAAGGAACCAAGGGAGCTCAGGTTGCTCTGAAGCTCTGCTACACTCTGGAGAGCTACAGCACAGCAATCCTTAGGCTCTGCCGAGGACTTTTTCTGTGTGGATTTTCTGGTGAGGAACCATCTGATTTTACAGTCTGCCTCATCAAGACTTTGCCAAGTCCTATCCTTTTTACATCACTGCATGCACTGGGGAGAGAGAGATGTTTATTCACATGCACATCACCATACTGCCCAAAGCCATTAAATGTGCAGAAATCTGAAAGGGACAGTTAGCAGAGGAAAGGCTCATGCATAACAAAACATTGGTCTGTTGGTACCTTGAGCAAACACAGTTCTGCCCTGCAAAATGCAGTATGTGAAGGATTTGTGTTTGAGTGGTTGGTTTGAAATTACCATCAAACTTTAAGTCTCCCTCCTTATTAAGAGAAACGAAATAATGCTTGTAAATGTTCAAAATGGGGCAAATCATCTATTAAATCCTTGTTTAGCATTGTTATCCTATTTCCCCTCTCTGTGAATATATGTGCACTATCTTTTGGTCCTTTCGTATCCCTGGTGTACAAGGCTCTCCATTTTGTAGGAAGTATTTAATCTGTTTCCATTACTAAACTCCTTACTAAGCCTCTAAGAAGAGAGCATGGAAAGAGCAACTGAAACCATTATTCCATGACCTTGAAGACCAAAAGTAAGTGGGTTTTTGGATGTGGAGGGGATGCAAACTTTAGCAAAGGTTACAGCTTTCCTCCATTACTTATCATTGTCACTGCTGATGTTACAAGGCCTGAGCTTCTGGTCTAGAAAAGTCTTTTTTTTTCTGCAGGCTAAAGAATTCAATGCCAGAGAAGGTCACAAAGTCCACCTTTAACAGGACTGGTAAATATATATTATTTCTTTTTGATTCCCTAGCTTCCTGCTAGGAAAAGTGGTTGGCTGTTTGCCAGGTGTCAAGAAATAGATGATAAAATTGTAGCGTGCAAGTATGCACGTGTACTGTCAACCTTCTCTACCCAGGCAGCTCTCTGCTCTTGCAATGGGTGTGAGAGTCTCTCCTTGGAAGAAGAGCGAGTTGTCGTCCTGGTCATCTGTCCCGCCCCACGCCCCAAACAGAAGTAGCTCAGTCTGCAGCGGGCATTACAGGAACAGCGCATTATGCACTGCTTACCCATATTATTATTCTTTGGCACAAATACTGCTGGTCTTGAAGTCATGTAAATACTAATTTTTGTTTCTCCTCCTCCCCCCTCACCCCAAGCAAGACTAACTCTAACGGTTGTGCAGAGAAACTTGAGAATATGCCCCAAGGGAATAAGCCTAAAGGCTCGACGGGCAGCCCCAAAAGTCAACTAGAACAATCAAACTGTACGTAAATCTTATGACTTAGGAGGAACAGATGAGTAATTTAGGGTTTTGATATATTAACATGTGGCCACACAGGTAGCATTTGGAAAAAAGACTGAAATCAAACATTCAGTGACCTGGACTAAGCCAGGACAAATATTTATACTAATTCTTTTGCAATTTCCTGGGAAGTGTGTTTGCTAAAGGCACTCCACAAGCTAACAAAGCAGCAGCTTTGCTCAGCAGAGGCAGCAGTTGGGGGGTAGCAGACCTTTCACATCATACCTGCCAGGCTACTAAGCCTTTTTTGCTGTTCTGTGGTAAAGGAAGAAACAAAACAAAAAGAAATACAGAACAAATGGGTGAGACATAAACAGCAAGTGCTCTAGTGCTGCTTTTCTGACAGGCAAGAAATACGCTGTAGACAGAATGGCAGCAGCTGCTGGAGAGAATCTGTTTTCAAATACCCTGCCAAAGTGACAGCCCAGTCTCTTCTCTACACAGCAGCCTCGTGGAATAGTACAAATCTCATGATGCAACGACAAATACATTTGCAAAGAGCATTTTTTTTTTTTAATTTATTTTTTCTTAACATTAGAGAATAAAAAAAAAGTTGGACAGGAGATAATTTGAAAAACAATGAAGACTCACACAGAGTCAAACAACTTGACAACTGTCACCATTAACATGAAGTATATTTTGAAACAATAATGCTGTAGCATTTCAAAGGGATATAGGAAAGATCGAGTCATTGTTGGTGCTTGCTGAGTCTCATCACATACTACTGAGCCACGGATTCCGTGATTTGCACACAGACACAGCTTGGTTAAGGCTTTGATTCTCAGAATGGTCCCCTTGGTTTAGAGCCTTTCATCACCGAGTTCCCAGATTGGGACATTTGTGGTATCTTGCAGCGTGTTTGACCACCCTAAAGTTGATGCTCACAGTTGCTTTCTAAAGGGATGCCCAGATGACTTGCCCAAGTCATGGCTGGGAATAAACCAAGAATTCTTAGCTCTCTGTTCTCTGCTCTTTCTACCCCGTAGCAATTAACCCTTTCATTTAAAGCATGAAAGCCATTTGAAAAGAATAAACTATTTTACTGACATATAAAACACAAACACTCTTAAAAGCTGACATTGTTAATGCAAAGATTTCAAAACTTTAATATATTAATCACACCTGTTATATATTCATAATAAACCATGCCATGCAATGCCTGCCCAGGAAATAATTGTGCTTTGGGGTGGCGTGGGACACTTGCTAAGCAAGTCTGCAGTAAGTAACAATCCTCCAGCCATATGTTTTTTGCTAGCAGAACCCACCTTCACTAGATATTTGTACTAAGTGGATCAACTTCAGCAAGGGAGACCTGTATTTCTCCTCACTAAGTGCAGCTCCCTTACCAATGCAGATGAACTTTGTTCTTTAACCCCAGCAATTCTGCTCTGCTAACCACTGACGGCACGCTGCTCATGTGCATTATGCTCACATGATAGCTGCCAACATGT
The DNA here is from genome assembly GCA_008921705.1 of Burhinus oedicnemus. NCBI lineage: Eukaryota > Metazoa > Chordata > Aves > Charadriiformes > Burhinidae > Burhinus > Burhinus oedicnemus. The sequence goes on along the minus strand of VFFE01007626.1, from coordinate 1,728,320 downwards.
GAAGCAAACTCCTACATGCAATGGGGAAAAGGAAGGGTTAGCAATCTGAACCTGAAAAGTAGATGGGAACCACCTGCTGCAGGGTTCACTCTTCTAAGCAGGCCCACAGGAGCAGGCTGGTGTATTATGAGAAAGGAGATACGTGAGTGAGGATGGTCTCAGCTTCAGCCTTCACCTTCACTAAGGAGAATTGCCTTCAGTCACCAAGATGTCCTGACAAAAACATGTGATTTAAAGAAAAACAAAACAAAACAAAAACAACAAACCAAGAAAAAAGACCCTACCACTTTTTACATGAAGAGGAGATTTCCTTTTCACTTGTGGTCTGACTAGGAAAGAGAAGTCCTGATGGATAGAAGTAGAAGAAGCAGGAGTTGTCTGCTATTTCCCTCTCCTGCCTGACCACAGAAAGCTTGTAGCCCCAGGCACACACCAGCTAACTGAGGCTTTCACCCTTGATCTTGTGTTCTGGAACTGTAAGCAAAGGCCAAAACCTTACAGGCTTCTCAGAGAAAGGGTTAAGCAGAGGAATATAACTGCTGGCTACAGTGAAGGAATAATTATAGATGCCTTCAGAGTTCCCAGGGGAGGGAGCACTGGAGGAGACTAAGACTTGAAACCAGTATCAAAAGGGGAAGAGGAAACAAGTATTTGAGTATGTTTATACAAAATAAAGGTGTTAAAAAGAAAATTAATCAAGACATCAACAGATATCAAGGAAGAATTTCTTATCTTGGTGCTAGGAATGAACAAAAGGATCTAAATTGACCTGTTCACAAGCATAAATCTTATTCAGTTGGTATTACTGAAATCCAGTAGAAAAAATTGAGATCTCTTATCACAACTTACTGAGTAAGATCAAGCAGACAAAAAAAGGATATAGTGTGGTTTCTGTGCTTCAAATGCTGTTAACTGTTTCTAAGTCTCTGATAGGTCCAAATCAAAGGGTCTGACATGTTTATAAATTAATGAACTAGCAGATAAAGCACAAAATAGGACAGTATTGTCTGCTACAACAGTCACTCTAGAGAATAAGACAACCAGCTCCTTAAAGAGCCATCAATAATCCACTGACAAGAAAGCAAGCCATATTATCCATCTGGAAGACTAACTAAACTATTGGAGATCTGAGACTGCCAGCATTAAAATGACCTTGAAATTTCTCATTCAGAGTGTATTTCATAGCACACAAGAGGAATTTATATTAAACCTCACCTTGACATGAAGGAATTGATTTCAGCACAAAACATAATTAACTATTCAGTGGAAGGTGGATCATAACCTAGTAACAATTTGTTATATGCCATGAGACCAAACCAGTTTTGAACAGATAAGGTCCATAAAGGTGAAACCGAATATGAACCATGTCAGCCGGGACAGAAATGTAATAGATAATAAATGTAATAAGATCTGAGAACCATTTAAAAACACTAAGTTAGCAAAAAGAAATCTTAATGCTATGCTGGGATAAAGCCTAGATAAGAATGGAAGCATAAGGAACCCTCAATACATAAAAAGATGGAAAAGTAAGAAAATGCATACCTATGAGTAGGTAACATATGCTGGGAAGTGAAAGAAAATTACAATGGAAGTAAAAGAATTAACAGAATGTCTAAAAGACTCAAAATAGGTTTTGAGGTACATGAAGAATAAAGAGAAACCTAGCAATGATCTTGTTTTTTTACAAAAAGGCACAGTGGAACTGTTAATAAGAGAGCAGAAAAGATGACACATCTGATTACTATTTCCATTCTGCACTTGAAAAACAAAAGAGAAAAGAAAAAAGTCTGACGTACTACTGCCTGATGGAGAAATACTTTCCACTTCAACAGTAACTAAGGACTATACTGAATGACAACTGAGGTCAGATGCTTAAAAATTAGCACATTCGTATAAACTGTACTGAAGAGTTTTACAGCAGTTTTCTGCTTTAAAGTGAGCAGTTATGGAGAGAGCAGCTCACTGGACCATTAACACTCATCCTTCAGTATGTCTTGGAATACAAAGGAAACTCCACAGGACAAGGAAGAAAGTAATTGTTGTGACAACCTTCGAAAAGCATTAGTGGGATGGCTGGGACATCTGTCTGTCAAGTCAACAATAATGCCAGGGAAAAAAAGTATTGTAATGAATTATATAGGATTTTACTAATAAATACATAGCATGACACACACAATATAAGTCAATACAGATTTATGACTACGATTCCTTGTCAAACCAGTTCAGTATGATCCTTGCAAATTACAAGTTTGACTAATAAAGACTGAAAAACACGCATTAGAATGAGATACTTCACGAACTCAGTCAAGTTGCTTATCAGGCCATGATCTATATCACAGCCAACAAAAATGTGATGAGAAAAGGCTCTTCAGTCTATCAGGATACAGGATCATGAGTGCTAATGGTCAGAGGCGAGACATATTCAGACAGGACAAATTGTTAACTGTGAAGGTAATTAGTAAACAGAACAATCTGACATCAGTTATCTCGGAGCCAGTGTGTGTGTATCATCATATTATACAGATTTGTCTCTCACGCTCTCAAAATCTACAGAGAGAAAAACATCCCTGTGTGGCACACACTGAAACACTCCAGATTTCATGCGAAAACCAACCAAAAGAGTATCCCACCTAAAGAAAGTCAAAAACCAGCTTTGAGATAAAAAAAGGCTGCTTCAAATAATATTTTCTCCTCTTGAGGCAGTTGAGACATCCATGCACCCTCATTCAGAAGTACATAAACAAAGCTGCTTCAGATGCTGGCAGAAAGGAAGAGAGAACCGACTCATTACCCCTATAATCAGCTGCACTACAGTGAGGACACTACCTTCAGGATCAAAGATTGAAGTCTGTTTCAAAAAGGCATTGACAAAAAAAATATATGGGGGGCTGCAAAGCAGCACATCAATGCATGCCTGTAATTAGAACGACTACAATATGAGGAGTGCAGGCCTTGCCCCTATCTTCTGATTTTTTTTTTTTTTCTTTTTTTCTTTCTGTGCTAAGATAAGTCATAGCATAGTAGATTGGCATCTGCCTGTCCTGGAGTTTCTTAAGTTCACTGGAAACCAAAGCATATTGGACTGCATCTGTCCCTTTATAAGCTACAGTCTTTAGTGACTAACAATGAACTGGGAGGCTGGGGTAATGCCAGCCATGAGGAGAACTAGAAAGGAGAAGTAAAGTTTCCCTCTAATGCCAAAGAGATGCAACTATCCATTCATAGGGAGGCTGCTGTGAGCCAGAGAAAGGCTTAGATTAGTAAACATTAGAGTGCTCAAACAAGATTATTTTGTTCATATGCAAACCCAGAGCTCAAGGACTACTGCAATATGAGTCTGAGTTGATCTGGTTATCGATAGAGGAACAAATTGCCAAGGTCAAACTTATGGGCAAATGGATTCTTTACTATTGGGTAAATTCTGCTGAGAAATCAGACGTCAAATCTCTCCCACAGTAAGTGAAAATATGGCTGTGTTCACACTGTAGCTGAGAAGTAACATATCCCCTTTTCCAGTGAGGGAGAACCTACCTCAAGCTACCTTGCTTCTACTGACAGACAGATGTGAGCATACACCCATTTCCACCATGACAGGACACCTGATGGGGGATAAGCTGTTACCCTGCAACAACTTATTCGTACATCCATAGCCCAGGTGTAAGCCTCTCCTCCAACCTCAGAGTGGCTTCTGATCCACAGGTTTTAATTAGAAAAAGGAGGCATTGTCCCTCTAACCTCTTATTTGCCTGTTGTATGCTGCAGTCACTACAACGTTCTTGAGGTAGTTTTGTTAGCTCTTAGTAGTCTGGACTTAATTGTCCATGGCACACACATTCTCCAGTTCCTTGTAGCATAATAGGTTGCTCAGTTTGAGCCACAAATATCTATATGCAAGTCTCCTTACCTCGATTGTGTTGCAAGAGGACAATAGTGGGATTGACGATTGTGGTAGAGGGATAGGCAGAGGAAGACTTGTTGATTGAAGTGAAGGAGGTTGGATAGTCAGTGCCAGTGCCAGGCTGGGGCACTTCATTTAGCACAGGACCTGGGTCCTGAAAAGGAGAGCAACACGTTATTAGCAGCATGCAGAAGGCTGCTACACTGGGAAAATATGGAAAAAAAACCCCAAACATTTTAAGCTGAATGAGAAGCGTAATCACAGCAAATTTTAGTAAAAAAGGCATAAGCATGAGTGTTACCTTGCTCCGTGTACGTACCCTGCTCGTTGTTAATGCAATTAGTTTGCTAAGGCAGTACTATAATTATTTGGTGTTGGGTTTCACAACTCCAACCCCAAAAGGAGGTACGCATTTCATCCAGCAGACTCTCTGGAGCAAACACAGGGTGCCAGAAATGAGCAAATCTAGTTGAGAGGGAAGACAGACACCTTTCCCCTGATATGTACACACACAAACATTTGTTTTAAAAGTACTCCTTTCATAGCAAGAAGTCAGACATGCAAAACTCATGCAATTCTGGAGTGAAACATTACTACTGCAGCTGGTTTGGTAAGGAAGGTCTGAGGAATAAGGTTAGCACCATCACTCAGGAGATACTGTGACACCTACCTGGTTAAAATAATGAAATTAAGAAAAACTCCAAAACAGATATAGGGTAAAAAGTAGGACTCTAGCAAGGAAGATGCTTAACATGGCTTTGCTGCTGGAGCACAGATAGCAAACTGCTCTAGCTCTCCTAAAGCATCCAGCTCCATTATTTGCTTATTTCAAACCCACCTCTGGTATCACCACAGCTCTGGTTGTTCTGCAGAAATACAGGCTGTGTCAGCAGGGAGACTTTAAAAACGTCATTTATCTCTGAAAAATCTCAGTCCAGGGATACCAGGCTTTTGTTAGTAGTAAGTGGAAGAGATAAAGAAGGGATGATAACTAAGACTGTGTGCACCAGTTTAGTCTGAGATTCATAGGGAATGAGCATCCAAACACAGATAGAATGGGACAGCGTACCAGATTTCTGCACCCCTGCTACTCCACTGTCAGACTGAAATGCTGCAGGACGCTGCTCTGTAAAATGGAGCTGAGCATTCAGGGGTGTTTCCATCGCTATTAAAAAACCCCTGAATATGCACCGAATATTGCTCCAGAAGAATCCCTACTCCTGGCTTTTCTGGCCAAGTACAACTCAGTGCCCTTCATACGCACCAGTGTCAGGGGAAAGGACTTACAGGATTAGGCAGGGGGCTGAACAGGGGCCAGAGTGAGGCCTGGCACCAGAGCTCAGAGATAAATCATGGTGAGAATTGGCCATAATCAGAAAAAGCATCTACAGTCTCTACAACCTAGAAGGGAAATACAGAAGAACAATCTTGTTCTGTTGGATGGAGGTGATCTTGCTCCAAGTGGCATCTGATCAGGCCACAGACATTTCATGAGGACAGAAAAGAATCAATGATATTCAGAAACAGACAACCCTAAGAGAGAGACCCAGTCCTATTTTGCTGGCTGCGATAATATTCCAAACAATGCAATTTGGGAAAAGGAGTGCCCCATGCCCGTTTGCTAGATCCCTGTAGAGTCAGGGGGCAGAGAAAGCATCATCGTGAGAGGAGGGGGTTTCTGCTGAAATTCTTACTTGTCCTTACAAGCAACCATATAATAGAAAAAAGGTGGTTCTAAGACTTCCAGTACAAGGAAGGTCAGGTGCTTTTTGCCTCCTCTGCAACTGTAACTGAGAGCTGCTTTTCCTCCTTGTCCCTGAGGACTTTTAAAAACAGGTGATGAGCTTAAAGAGAAACAAAACTTAACCTAAGAACACAGTAAATTCCAAGTTAAAACTGTTGCGGATTGAATTCTTCAAAATTTTCGAAGACAAGCAATTCCAAACTGAAGAGACGCTCTCCCTTCTAATCTATCCCATAGCACCTACATGCTTGGAAGACTCTTAGCTCAGTAACTGATATTATTGCTTGTAGGTCATTGGATACCGACAGCAATCTTACACTGATTTCAGCAGGGATTTGTGTACCATATGGTCTTGTGGCTCCAAGTGGAACAGAAAGACAGCCCTAACCTTTAACTGGTCTGCTGTTGCTGCTTTAAATGTTATTCAAACACAATTAAGGATGCTATTAAAAGAGCCTGAAGAGATCAGTTAGTTGCAGCTATTCTGTTTATACAGAATTCATTTTTCTGAGCAAATCCTGTGAAGACTGTTAAGGTGTGCATCACCTAGCTGAATGGGCACAAAGGGAGACAGTCAAATGTTGCAAGAAGTCAATAGAAAGTTCAAAGCTGCACAAGGCAGGCAACACGCATGCACTAGCACAGGACGTAAACAAGGTTTCAGTTGTCATGTCATGCTGCTGGCAGGGAGTGAGTCATCACTCCTCTCTCAAGTTTAGTATTGCAAGGAGAAAGTAATTTTAATCTGAGAATACAAATTTAGGAAAAGGGCGAGAAGGGTACTTGGCAAGCTTACTGTATGTGAGATGACTCCAGTGATTTCAGGCTTCAAGCCCCTGTGCAAAGCCCCCGTGACTGGAGGGACAAGTGAAGGTGGTGACGAGAAGAATGGCAGTTTCGGGTAAACAGAGGAGGGTGCTTGGTTATGGTGGGAACCCCTCTGGAGGTGTGGGGGAATGAAATCATCTAGAGTTGGAAAAGTCAAGGGTGAGCCAGTAGAAACAGTCTCAGGGAATACGGAGCCTTGCCCAAAAGGAACCAGAGGCGGTGGTGGAGTGCTGGAGCTGCCTTCTTGCTGTCTGTCTGGATTAACCTGGAGGAGGGGGACTACTATAACCCCAGGCTGAGCTGTGGTGGTGGCAGTGGCATCCTGTAGGAAACAAGGTGTTGTTATGCAACGGGGGAGATTGGTACTTTAGTCTAACGCAGCCATATAGTGTCATGCAAGGATGCACCCAAAATGATATGGAGCCCCAACAGATTTTCTTTCCTTAGGAAGACATACTTCTTCAGTCTTGCAGCCCTGGCCTCTAGGAACATGCATGGTTTTTCACAAAAATCTTCCTTCCCTCACTACCCCTTTTCCAGTTCTGTGCAGTGAGGCTAAATCAAACCACAGAATGGCTCTGAATTCACCATTGCTTGGAGAAGCACTAACCATCACACTACAGAGTTTGCTGCTTTTACATCTCCCTAAAACAGAGAGATCCTCGCCAGCCCAACCCAACCCTCTACAAAGACCACACACGCACAAACACACAGATCAATTGGGAGGGGGGGGCACGCATGGGTGTTAAGTAGAAGACCACAAGACTCAGGTGGCAAAATGAGTGCTCAGAAATTAGGTAGGAGGGGAATAAAGCATTAAGGGAACATTGTAATGAATTAAAGAACTGTTCACACGGCTGAAAGAAAACAAGGTTATGGAGAAAACATGTACCATGCTGCGTCCCATTGCCTTGTATGGTGGCTGTCGCTGCTGAGTAAGGTTAGGCTCTTTTCTCATCCTGTCCTCTGTGGCAGCTGTGCTCTGGGGCTCTAGCACTCTGTCCCTCACAGCTTGCGGAGGTGATGACTGAGTCCAGGAGGGTTGGCCCGCACCATAACTAACTGCGTCTTTACTGAGGACAATGTAAAAGTATGGCCTGGGAGGAATAGGAGGAGGAGGAGCAGGAAGAGACTTTCCAGTATCTGTTACAGAGGGAACAATGTCGGTGGCTGGTGCCTGAGTGAGCTCAGCGCCCAAACTGGTGCTGGCTGCTGGGTCACGTGCGGTGCCAGTGGAATTTTCAGATGCGGCTGAGCAAGTGCTGTTAGATAAACAAGCTACATATAGTTTGGTGACCTTTTTATCCGCCTTCGTCTCATGACTGGAATTCATTCCAGTCTTACTACTGGGATCTGCCCTGTCAGGGTTGTGTTGTATGGATGATGCATCCAATGAGGAGTGACTTTCCAAGAGTGGCTGCCCAGCATGCACCTCCTCTTTGGGGCCTGAAGAAGGAGAACACCCTACCGGCAAGCCTTGTTTCCCACTGGGGATGGCCCCATAGGGGGTAGGTGACGAGAAATAACACCGTGCACTGGGATTTGGTGATGCACGCTGCGTATAAGGCTTGGGTGCATTCAGGTACACACAGTCCATGATGGGCACTGGCAACAGGTTGGTCACTTTAGTGTCAGTGCGAGGACGCCATGCAAAGCTTTCCTCTTTGGGAAGAGGAGGACGGGGAGGAGCAAGGGCCTGCCCAGGCAGAGTCAAGAAGGAAGAGAAGAAGCAGCATCAAATGAAAGGAAAAAGGAAGGAAAAAATAAACAAATTTGAAGAATTAATTCAGTCATTAGACTTGGGTTAAGCAGGTTTTAATACAGCAAGAACAAAAAGCAAATACAGTATCTGGAAGGCGAGTGCAGAACTCACTCATCATCTCACACATTCTCTCTTTCTTAGCACTGCTCACTGCAGCACGCAAACTTTACCCAGCTCTCAAGTCCCTGCCTACACATTTCTCTCTCTGGGCTAAATACATCTCGGTGCTGTACTGTTTCAAGAGGCCTGCACAGCAACCCTCACCATGCCCCTGGAAAAGCCTAAGTCAAGATTTAACATCCTGGCTAACTATACCCAGGATCATGCCTGTGTAACTAAATACTTCCCAGCACTGGGGACATTTGAATCACAAAGCCAAATTCAGAGCTCTAGGCCATCTCTGCTGCGCGTTAAATGCACTGCTGAAGAATTACCATTGGGACGTTTCACCAGTGATAATGAAAGCAGACATCATGTGAATACTATAGCCTGCCACAGCTAGCTAAGTAAGAAGTCAGCATTTCTTCCTTCTAAAAGCTAGCTCTTGAATTCTCATCAGGATTTTTCAGTCCTGAAAATGCTTTCAGGAAGACCAGAACAATTAAAGTTTCTTGAGGAACTGAGTTCATAAGAATTTGCCTCCAGAATCAAGATCACCGACAGACAAATCCTGCTTCTAGTAAATAATAAAAAAAAGCTTTACTGTTTTCGGTACTTTGCAACATACAGGTTGCTAACTCCACAACCACCTGCCGACTGCAACTCCAACTCCAATTACGGTGATTTTTTTTCTGAAAGCCAAACTGCTTTGAAGTAAAATGACTTGGCAATAGAGAGGTTTTGTTTTATTTATTGCTTTGTTGCCAGTAGCTGAAAACTATAAACTAGTGAAAGGAAGAAAACTAAAACACCCACCTAGTGAACAGTAGCTCCCTGCATTCTTGCAAATTAACCCTCTGGAGACTATGAAAGTTGGTTTTACACATACCCTGTTGTCATATCTTTATGGGCAAAGGCTGGCTAAACCACTGCTAAAAATGGCCTTAACAGCTTACAGCATTCAAATCTGAAAAAATACCTCCTTCAAAATTCAGCTACATATGGCAGGTTGCGGCCAGCACCTATTCTTGTTACATGGATATAGACTTAGAATAACTTCATAAAATTACAGCTGTTGTACCGAAATGTACTGTCCTTGTGCTGCCCCTCTTTCTTTCCCTTCCTGGATGTGTAAGGGAGTGGAGAAGTGGATTGGTAAGTGCTCCTTCTGAAGGGCTTCTGCTTTTGGAACAGGCTCATTCCTTTTGATTCCTTCAGGACAATAGTTCCAGTCTGGAGACTTCAGAGTGCCACAATATTTCCCTAGGTTAGCTGAAGCCTCACTTTACCACTGCATAGTATTATCAGGAAATACTAATTCATGACCTGCAATCGCCGTTTTCCATTTTCTTCCATTTCAGCTTAGTTTGGACAGCAGTCCTTGAGACTTCAAGAAGTACTACATGCATCAGTGCTCTCTCTGTTCACCAACTAGATCAATAAGGGACTACAGGACAGCTGTATCAGGCAGCAAATGGGTCTCTCCTTTAGTGTGCCACTCCTTTGCATGCCTTCATCCGAGTTGTGCCTTCTTCCACTCTCCCTTACAATTTCAGGAACAGTGTCTGTTCTGTGGCATTGCTATAAGTCCCTGATGATGGGAGCAGTCACCCTGACATGGGACAAGGCTTTAAAGGGACTCTGTTTTACACAAGAAAGCAGCTTCTAACTAAGGGTTTCCTTATCAGCTTTCAGACCACTTCTGTGCAGACCGACCACCGAAAAGAAAAAGGATGAAGTTACACTTCTTTTAACAGATTGACTTCAACAATATACCTTTAGGTACAAATAACCTCTCCCTTGTTGGCTTGTATCAGTTACAGTGTTAAAACGGAAAGGCATTCCCCCAATATCTTGTTTTTAAACTAGCATGTAACTCTGCTTTCAGCCTGCTGCAACCTCTAGGAAATAGACCAACACAAAAGACAAAACAGTAATAGATGACTACTTCACCTTTTTCTTGCAAACAAGTAGCATTGTCCTCCTCCTTCATCCACCAAGGAAACACTGTGGCGTGTCTGAACACACAAGCTCCACAGCTGATGTCAGTATTGCTCCCATTTTAAAGGTAGGAAAACCTGAGGCACAGCAACTTACCCAAGTCTGCAGCAAAGTTTGGAGTTCAACCCAGGACTCCCGACCATAAATCCAGTGCTCGAACCCAGAAGATCACCCTCAGGGTCACAGAAGAAAGGCTTACCTGTGGCTTGCTGTCTGAGGAAAGGTTCGGACGCACACTCCTATAACCCTTGGCAGCCAGAGAAGATGGTTGGGCATCCCCATTGGCATCAGTTGTAGATGACGACCTCCAATCATCTACAAGGGGAAGGAAAACTCTGATCACAGAGGATTCCCTCCAGCTACAGGACAAGCAAAAGGAGGAGACCCTTTTCTTCCTTCCCCCCCCGCTTTCCAGGCAACAAGAAATACTTCCAAGAAAGCAACAGAAGCAACACCACAAGCAGCCAATGTTTGTACCTGTTTCTGAGTTTTCTGGCTCCAGACCTAAGCATTTCACAGAAAGGAGGAGTAGAAGAGGTGGGGTGGAGGATAGGCATAGAGGAAAAGAAAGGGGGGGGAAAAAAAAGCCATTACATTTACAGAAAACACGTACCAATTGAAGTTAAGAGTCGAGCTACTTCATTTCACACATAAAATGCTTTCTGACAGGGCTGCCCAATTACCATAGAGACCAGCCCTAAACATGATGTCCTCCTTGTTTCTGACCTTTGTAAACACAAGGCAATTCATTCAGAGCAATGAAGAAACAATTGTTCACTGACATTCTTATTTCAGAGGCAAAAAGGCAGCGCAGCTAGCTACTTTCTAAAGCTGCAGCTTGATGTCCAGACACCACAAATTACTGGAAATGTAGAAATACTCTGTATGCAGCCATGATACAGGCTATGAAGACATACTTTCTAAAGCTGCAGCTTGATGCCCAGACACCACAAATTACTGGAAATGTAGAAATACTCTGTATGCAGCCATGATACAGGCTATGAAGACATATCTATCCTTATCAACATCACTATGTATGATTAATTGAGATAAAGGACTACCAATAAATAGATCAGGTTTTGCAGACTAAGTGCATGTGCAAGAAGGGAGTTATAAAATATGATGGCACTTTACAACCCAGACCCTGCAGCTAGATGCACCGGTCTATCTACCCACCTCCCACTGGACTCCTCCCCACCCCTCTACCCGTTCTGCTGTTTAAGTTATATGCAAAAAGCTCTTCCAGCTCCAAAGTACATTTCATAAAACAACTGAGAGAGTAAGCAAAGGAAGTATTAATGAGCTGATTTCCATAGTAATGGGCTCATTGCCATTCAAGCTGCTGGAAATTTATGAAGCCATCAACAGAAAGGAAAGAGGCAATGGTGGGGGGTAGGAGTGAAGAAACAGAGAATGGCAAGCATGAAAAGAGGGTAGGTCACGGGCGGAGCAGAATGGGAGGAGAAGACAGAGCAGAAAGCAGCACATTGGGGCTGGAATTAATAGAATTGCCCTTCCTCCAACAATACTGTCAGAAACTATGTATGCTTTGCTTTCAAGAGCAAGTTTGACCCCCTCCCCCCCTTAACAGAATCTTGCCTTTGGGAGTTCATCCTCTCTGCCAGACCCACGACACTGCCCAGGTTTGTTATGCTTTGCCTGTCTCCTGCAATTAAGTAATTAGACATCTACTATTGAAAGATGGCAAAGCTCTGTGGCAACACTGTCTGCCTGGGATGCTATCCCTGCCCCCTTGACAACCCAAGTGAATGCTGCAGTGGCAGCAGCACCACTCAGCCGCTTTCTGTTCCACCTTGCGCCTGGGATAAAATGATGTGACATGGGTGTGCTGGAAAAAAGAAAAAAAAAAAGAAAGAAAGATTTGAGAGTTTTTGGTACTCCTGAAAGCAAAAGAGAGCTGTAAACAAACTTAAGCCAATGAGTGAGTCGTCATGAAACCTGCACTAGGAGAGAACAGTAGTCAGTCTCCTTCCACTGGTCTAGTTCTTGCAAGAGGTTTCCAACTATGCTACGAGATTTTGGGCTTTAAATTGTAGCTAAACAAAGATACCCCAAGACCCTGGACTGACCTTACTTGAGGTTATTGTGAGCAACATATTGTAGTTAACCTTCCACCCACTTACGTTCAGGTTTCTCAGTATCCTGAGGACATGACGAAGTGATACTCTGATTCTCTTCATAGGCTGGAGATGCCCGGAGGGTCACAGCTCCTTTTCCACTGCAGACTTTAGTGGGATCCGTTTCTACAGGAAATGCACATGCACAGAGGAGATACATCGAAACAGATGATACAAAGCTATTAGGAACCATCAGAGCTCTATGGACTAATTTTAGCATGGCTGCCTCTGGGTGAATCACTCTAGTAATATTTATGCAAATGAAGATTAGCTCTGGATTTAAAGCATTGAGAAATCAAAGCAGTTTCATATTCATGTAACTGATGAATGTAGAAGTATGTTCTAAGTCAGTGTAACAGAGCTAAGAAAGGAGGAAAAAAGGATGAGAGTTTGAACCAAATTTCACAGGTCCATTTGCTTTATTTGGTCTGCTTCGTGTGGAGATATTGGACTAGCAAGGACATTCTACCATTCCACCTGTGGCTCTTCTATAGGGATGTCCCAGTGGTATAATGCAATACGATTTGTGTGCTGAAGCCTTAAAAATGCCTTTTGTGCAGGACTAAAAGAGGGAGAAAAAAAAAAAAGTCTCACGACTACTGGAGGATAAAATCCTATAACTATGCTGAAAATGATCTCAAGGCAGGGCACTGCAAGCCACCTCCTTGCCATCTCCCCCCATTTCATGGCAATGTTTTCCCTTCTGACATAGGAACCCAAATCCCAAAAACTAGAATGAGGATATACCCACATTCAGATCGCCCCGTGAGCCAAACACCAGATCATGCTAAGGCCCAATTCAGCACAGGCCCATCATCCTTGCTGAGGCCCAATTCAGCACAGCTTCTGTGCAGGCTTACCTTTGTACATTTCAGTCCATGGATTTGCGTTCTTTCCTCCTGTCACCCTATTAAGTAATAATAAACCAGTACTTCAAGGCTACCTCCCTTCCCTTACTTAAAATCCGTCTAGAGAGTCATTTCCTCTAACATACCTATAGAAATAATAAGCCTAACGAGTCTCTCACTTATCTAAGCTACTTCCACAGGAAAATACATCACCTCCCTTTCTCATGCACTATTACTGACCCTGCAGCTGCCATCAGACTTCATTTTGACCTAGTTAAACAGAGGTGCTAGTCCAACCGTGACACCACACAGGGAGCCTGAAGAGGTACTGAGCGTATGCTGTGTTACACAAATGACAACATGATGATTTTGATTTTGGTGGGGTGAGGACCACGCCATCTCTGCACAGGGAGGGATGCAGCTCCTTTCTAGGAACTGTTATAATGGAAATTATGCCTTCAGACTGGACAGAGGGGGCAAAGGCTGCTGCTTATGGCCCAGACAATAGCCCGTGTTTGTGCAGATCAATATTCCCTGGCTGATTTCAGCAAGATAATGCCCCATTAAATCCACACCAGTATAGTGCCTACAGACCATAACAACGCCTCGGCTAAGGTTGCAAAACACACAAACCACAGCCAAGGCGGCCACAATACAGGGAAACATCAATAGTGCCAATGGACAACAGCAGTAAGGGGAAAGACTCAACGAATATCAAACCACCTGGATCACATCGAAAGCCCTCTACACTGGAATCACAGCAGTACAAGCTTTTACATGGGCTTCCAATACTTTCAAGGCTTCACAAAAAGCATAGCTTCAGAACCACACCTAGGACTGAAGAAAGGATGGAATAATTAAGGAGCCAGAGGATACTTTCCTACAGTTCAGCCTTTAGTTAATTTAGGTAGCATTGAGGCAGCCTGTGAGGTGAAAGACTATCCACACAGACATATTAAACACTGCTTAATCCTTTAATATACCACATTTGCACTCACTGCACAACTGATCATGCCTTAAGGTCACCCACATGCCTGGTGAAATAGAAGTTGACTTCTCTGACTGATTTTCGCATGATACAGGTAGGGCCAGGATTCCTTTTGCCCAGGAGTCCAGTTCTGGTTATTGTTCCCATCCACACAGCACAACATGCAGCCCGAGGACTCTACGGACCCATGTTCAAACCAGAGGACAAAGGTTTAAGCTCTGGGACTCCAGTTTCAAGAGTGCTTTAACTCTGAGGCACGGACACATTGTTGGGAGTCACCAGGCCTGATTTAGACATCTACAAAGAGTGCAGGGTAGCTGTGCTCCTATACTCCTACACCTAGATTCTCTTCACAGGGACTGGAGAGAAATGGAAACACTTAAGAGTTCAACATGCCATAAATGTCTCCATCATATTGGAGAAGAATCAAACTTGGGAATCAAAGCATTTCTTTTAATTTCATACAACACATTAAACCTGTATACTGAATCAAAAGAATAAGAATCAGAAAAAAAATACTCTGAACTCAAAAAAATTAAAATGGGAGAGGAAGACAAATACCTAAAACGTTGAATTGCCTCACAATTTAGGTGAAATGATGGAAAACAAAAATCTGAATCTCAGTATAGAAATCCAGCAGATGGTAATAAACATGACATTAGCACTGTAATAATCCAACAGAGCACATGTATGACAGATTAGGAGAGACAAGCAGTATCAGCTAGACTAGTCTGCTGTGCAAATCCAGCAAAGTACAAAAATAATCTTGTACTTTAGTGGGAAAACATGTGCTTGGGGAGGGGGTGGCAGACAGTCTAACATCCTTATTTATCCATATAAAGATTCTGTAAAGTCAGTGCATGTACAGAAAAACAAAACCATCCCACCAATGTTGAACTATGCTTGAACCTGTAAAATACCATCTCTGACGTTCATTTACTTTTATAAAGACTAAAGATACGCAGGAAACATTCTTTGGTTCATTAGGAGTTTGGTTCAAAATGAGGCTGCAATAACAATACTTTTCATAATCAAACATTAGTAGAAGATATTACAATGATCCCAGATTCAAGTAGACACAATTATGTCTGCAGAGGAACAGCATAATTGAGAACAGTGTACTGTGCCATCAAGAGCTAACTTTATTACCTACTGATAAAATCTACAGCTCTGGAAACAGTGAGAAGAGGATGAAGCTGAAAACTAGCCAAAGCATGTGGGTGAAGCGGAGAGATAGAGAGAAGAGAGAGAACGATGGCCAACTAATGCATGGCGGGGGAGGAAGGAAGAAGATACCTGTAGGCAGCACTAGGTGAGGAGAACTTTTCACTTTCTTCACAGGGATTATTTTAACGGCAGAAATAGAGCGTGTACATAAAGGGACGTCAACAGCTGCAAACACAAAAGTGTAAATGGCACATCCAAAAAGGGAAGAACAGAGTTTGGGAAGCATGCCACAAAATTTTCTAATGTACTTGGAGACACAATAGCAGGAAATTTCAAATACAAAAGCAGTCCAGAGAACAGTGATGCAACTGTTAAAAATATCCCTTCGTTCACCCTAATTCAGGATGTCTCTGTTTTATGCAGCATACAGAACTGCTTACTGAATCGACTAACTGCTGACTGCCACTATGCTGCAGGCAAAAAGAATCTGGAAGCATTAGTTTTTAGAAGCCATCAAAAAATGTTAGTGTAATCCTTTAGCTGAGATACACTACATGCAAAAATAAAAATGTTAACATTAATATGGCTCAGTTAAAACAAAATAAAGCATAAAAACAAGGACTGAAAGGTTGAAGGAGAAACATTAAACTAGCCACATTACATGAATTCTGGAATTTATGGCACATTTTACAAGTTCAGCAACAGAAGGAAGTGAAACGTGAAATAATCTTGAAAATAGTCCCATGCCAAAGAGTAGCATCAAAATAACAGTTTCAGAAAAAATCCACCCATTTAAACAGTAAATTGAGCTTTCTACTGGACTCCATCAACTAGCACGCTAATTATACTAGATGTAGAACATAGGGGAAAACCATACATAGCACTGTGCAAAATTCTAGCAATTGTTACAAAACTGTCCAAACCAGCTGGTACTTCCTCTCTTCCTCTCTCCGACTCTGTATTGCAGCTACTGTGGAACTCAAAAAAAAAAAAAAAAAAAAAAAAAAGGTGGGGGGCCGGCTAGTAAAAAAAAGGCAAAGGCAAAACTACTCAGAGGTGAAGCTCAACAGGATCTGCCACGATAAACATCTTGTAAATCACAGATCCACTAAAATAACTTGAGTTGTGCTCTTGATTTCTGCAGAGCCAGGATTTTCTCCTTTAAAACTTATTAGCTTTCTGCATGTATTAACTGGAAAATGCTAAATGTCTCCTCGTATTCCATGCCATCTCTCTCAGGCCTGCAAAATCAGGAGTAAGAGGAAACACGTTTCTAATACTTTACACACCAACACTGAGCACTGGGCCAGCTCGAGGGAGGCGTTGACATCAGGGTGGTGTGTACACCCCCTCTTGTGGCAGATCTTTCTGGTCCCTGGCAAAACTGGAAAGCATAGATTTCACCAACCTAGAAAACAGGTCTCAAGCAAAATGATGGGAGGAAAAGCTTGACAGAACTTTTTTAAACCTCATAAAATAATTCCTTTTTAATTTGATGGAATTGTTTTAAATTATTTTTTAATAAAAGAGGAACCCAAATCAAACCCTGTTCTCCATGCCTCTCTCTCTGCACTGAAGACCCTGCGAATACAACTGATCCCAAATCCAAACAGCCTGCGGTTTAGGAAACAGCCCTAATTTTGTTCTGCTCTGTAACTGACTGAATTCATCCATCCACAATGCAGGCAAAATACTAACCACTATAAAAAGGCATCAAAGGAAAAGAAAGGAAATGACCCCAGCAGAAAACCAACCCATACAACCACATACTTTCACCCTGCCAAAACTCACACCATCACTATACAAAAATGAATGCTATAAAGCACACTGCAAACATGCTGATGTTAACATGAAGACCGGTTTGTTTAGATAAGTTTGGGTTTTAAATTATTGTTGCTAATGACAGATTTATTTTTATTTTTAAAAATTCCTTAATTGGTTAATTCCTGCCCTTTAATCCTGGGCTCAAACCTTCATGGGCCACTGAAGTTAACAGGATTCACACACAGGCACCCACAAATGCATGCTGTCTAAACACACTAAGATATTGATTCACAGGTGCTCACAAGTACAAGTAGTGCACAGCTTTCCTCAAAACAGCACTAAAAATATACAGAGGCAAATCCAGCCTGTCACCTTTAAGAGACAAAGAACACTTGTTGAGCTAAGAAATGCTGCTGCTGCTGGCATGGTGCAGCACAAGGCTTTTCTTGTATCAGTCGCCAAGCAAACTAAATTTGGAAACCCCTGCTGTAGTGAATGTCCGGGGAAATCAACTGCATCACGCAGCTGACGTGCAGGGGGAGCTGCAGAGATATCTCTCAAGCTCTTAACCCACCTTTTTCTTGTCCGTTGCTACTCAGCCCATTGACAACAGTTTTTGCAACACCAATTTCTTCGTGTTCTGTAAGACAAATGAAGCAGCAGATTACTTCTGGGTTAAAACCTCTGCAACTGAACTTAACCTCTGACTATGCGGGGATGCCATGGGTCAGCACTATTTGATTCATGAACTAGGAAGTATTCCTACTGTCTCAGGAGATGTTGCATGAAGACACAAATCTCCCTTGATGACACCCCGATTCTCCTTTCCCTACCTGGATCTCAGCCTCTTTTAAACAGGGACTGTTTCTGTATGTGCATATGGCATCCAGTTCAGTGATGAAATTTCAAGAGAGATTTTTCAAGTCTGCAATGTCCTCAGCCGATGTGAATAAAACCGGCTCTTGCGAATTCAGAGAAACAGAAGATAGTGCTAGAAAGGACCTCCAAGAGTCATCTAAAGCCATATTCCTGACCCATGGCAGAAACAAATCTACCTCTGTCACTGCTGACAAATGTTTGCCTAACAAGTTCTTACAAACCTCCAGCATCACCCTAAAGCAACCTGTTCCAGTGTTTCACAGCCTGGAAGCTTACCAATGCTTAAGCCAAATTCCCAGCTCATGTTTTTCAGACCCTGGTTAGTCTCTTAGCTTTCCTCTGGACTGTCTCCAAGTGGTTGACATTTTTCTCAAAATGTGGTGCTAAAAACTGGACACGATACTCCAGCTAAGACTTGATAAGGTACTAAAATCAAGTGGGAATATTATTCCACAGGTCCTACATATGGCACTTCAGTATGACGTCTGCTTTGTTTTTCGCTCTGATTTAGTCTGTTACCCAGACAAGCCCAGAAGTTTTCCTCTTCCCAACCAGCCCCCATTTCCTGGTCCCTCACTTTTCTTTGAGGGGCTAATTTTTCCCCATCCAGATTTCAAACTTTGCATTCATCCCTACTAAAACATATCAAATTCTTTCAGATAATTTTTTCAGGTAATCAATAATTTTGAATTCTTGTATTCCAAAGCGAAAGAAGCTTAAATGACCTACTCCAGCTCAAGATGTTTCTAGTCATTTTTTGAGCATTATGGGCCAAATTGAAACAACAAATGTGGAGCCAGGACACTTTTGACTATGAAGCCATTCTGCCGTTGGCTTAATAGTCAGACTCCCTGAGCTTTCAAGGGCTTTGACTCTTTTCTGGGAGGCACAAGAAGAGTCAAAAAAAAAGAAACAGTAATTGCATCAGAAACAGATGGGAATATTTCTAGTAATAAAAAGGAATGCCAGTGGGGGCAAGTGGAAAACAACATAGACTTACCAGAGCTCATTGTGGCAGAGGGACTTGCCTTTTTCACTTCTGGATTTTGTTTATGTCTGTTTAAAGTGAAAGGCAGAACAGTTATATTATGATTCATGTCTGCCCAGGCAGCACTGGACATGATGCTGAACATTCATCACAAAAGTTAAGGTAATAGTCACAGTTTCTTCAAAAATTTAGTTTCAAAACCCAAATGCATTTACGCCAACCACCAGTCACATTTTTTGCTGATAATTATTAGAAATTAAAGAGTATTTCCACCCAGTATAGGTACCACTTTAAGACTAATCCTCAACATTAAATCATAAAATACAGATTAAAGCCTAAGAGTCTATATATGGCAAAGTGCAAATCTGGCTAGCTTCTAATATATAAAATGTGCATCACCTCTAAAAAAAAAAATCTCAGTGAGAGTAAAAGCCTTAAGCTAAAGCCCTCAACTTAGACCACTGCCAGATTTCAAGGCAATTTGTTGCTCAGATCAAAGTCAGTCTCTCCTTTGAAAGATGTTACAATACAGAAGAGATATACTTGTTGAAATGCATATTAACTTCTGCACCAATAATTTCCAGTCCTGCAGTGCCACTGATATTTTCAGGATCAGACTCCAGTAAGTGAAACTTCAAAATTAGGAGCTTTAATCCTCCTTGGACCAAAGGCAGTGAAATTACCAACCCAAGAGAAAAACTACCAGATGGGGACCAGAGGAAAAAAACGTCAATTTTCATGGTCACGACAGTCTATGGAGGACAACTGTGGGGCCTATTTGTACCCAGCGCTCACTCCTGTGGGGACTTGATATCTACAGCAAACGAACAGGTTTCAAAGTCACACCACTGACATTGGTTTGAATAGTCAAAGAGCAGCATTTCTACAAAACAAGTTCATTTTTGCCAAGATCTCTCAACTCTCTAAAGGTCCTAGGTTCAATTACAAACTCTTTAATTTTGTGTTCCAAATCCCCCTGCCAAGAGTTAGTGCTATAGAGAGTGAGATCAAGTGTAACTCCAGCCAATTAAGGGCTTCCATGATGTGAATGGAAATAGGTATCTGAAGCTGCAAAATCACGCATAAACGAAGACCCTAATCTATGGAGTACAGGGAAAAATTGCTCAGAGAAACAAGAAACTAAATAAGAGAGTTGGAGATACTTGTTTTCCTGTTACATGAACTGGAAGCAGCAGTGGGACATTGTAAGATGTGGAAATTGCCTTCATGGAATTGAATTTGCTCTCTTGCCTCAAAAGCATCCCCATTCTTAACTAGCATTTGTTTCACACTAGCTAGAATATAATAAGCATGTTCAACAGATACTCAAAAGGAAAAAAAAAAGAAAATTCAACAAGCAAATATAGTAACAGATCAGTCTGTAAAACCAGCCAATATTTGGACTCTCTAGCACGCCACCCTAGCAACAGCTGCCAACACTTAATTTTTTAAATATTTTCTTCATTAAAATATCCACATAAGACATACATTACGCGCTGGTGAATGCTCAGCAGGATGCAGTCTAACTCCATGGTAATCCCAGTAAAACACAGTGTGAAGTGGATGGCACAGTCTAAAACCAGTCAACAACAAAAGCTCAGCCCAACTTAAAGGTCTGCTGCCCGACTTTGCTTGCCTGGACAGTATCTGCTTTTTGTTTCTACCATTTCATATTAGCAGTAAGTACCCTGAAACATAACGGTTTGACGTAGCCTGAAAATTTAGACCAATGTACTTAATAATAATGGTCTTTCTGATCTCCACGTTTTGATTACAGAAAGATGCCTTAGTTCAAGCAGAACAGAAAAAAACAGGCTAAAATGATGGGCTATCCAGGCCAAGGAGGTTTGTAGCAATACCATGCTCTTCTACATATGGAAAACTGTTACGAGTTAAACTCACTGGATAAATACAAGTCCCTCCATAGGGCAGGGAGAAAACTACAAGAAGGAGCAGTACTGCAATAAGCCTCAACTCAGCTTTAGGATTGAAGTCATTCTGAAGCGGAGGAGGCTGCTGGTACCCAAAAGTTTTGACTCAGCACTGGCCCTTCTCCATGGGCTTCACGCAAGTCAACAGAAAGTTTCTTTCACTTCAGGCATCCCAAAAAGGTTGCATGCTTTCCTCTGCTGTACAAGATAAAAAAGGTGGGGGGTGGGGTGAGGTGGGGAAGGATGGAGGGGGAGCACAAATCTAGTTTCAGGAGAGGGAAGGGGAAATACTAGCTCATGTACCTGAGCAAAGGCAGGGTCCATTGCTGCTGCAATCCCAGAACAACAGAGGTCCCCTTCCACAATGGCAGTATCTGAGCAATTAAACTTGTGACCCCATGCTTTATACTTTTTAAACTGTTTCATTTCTGTTTAGAAACAGTGACATCATAACTGCTATAAAACTCTGATTTCGGTGATGCTTTTTTGATTCGAGTCTTAACATTGCTTACAGTGAGAAGCACTGGCCTGCATTGCATTAAGAAAAGCATTAAGGAAAGAATTCACACAAAAAAAGGCACAATTATTTGGCCTTAACCAATTACTTTTCACAAGAAGTAATTTGAGGTTAAAAACAAAGTGACAATTAAAGAAGTAAGTTCGCTAAAATTAAATGGAGGAGGTATACAAACTCATTAGAACTAGATCTAGAGAAATGACTTTTCCACATATCCCCACACTTATTAGCAATTATAGAATTCAATTAAAATAACAAGCATTCAGTGTTCACTTACTGTGAAGCTAATCAGCATTATTCAAGCACTCAAACGAATACATACTTAATGCAGGTTCCCATACACAGAATGGATTCAGCGTGCTCGGGGTAAGCATAACCAATCCCGACCACCTGGGTTGGTGTAACTCCAGAAACTCCATTTAGAAGTTGATTTTGATCAGTTCAGGATCTGTATACAGATTTGCTGCATGTAGACAGAAGTAACTGCTGTTTAGACCGAGGAAATTATAGTGCATGTTTGGAGTTGAGAACATGCTTCAGTGCCTTTTTGCATCAGGGCTACAGAGTTATTCTACCTGTCTCCCATCTGATTAATCCGAACCACATACTGAAGTCCTATTAGGCCTATCTTAGCCCTAAGGCTGCTCTTGGGACCAGATACACAGTCCAGCCAGACAGCAGATCTGGCTCCACAGCCCTAGCATAGCAAAGTGTTGCCTTCTGTAACACTTGGGAAGGTACATGCTGTAAGTGCGCCATGAGTGTTTGGATGGTAGATCCTGAGAGCGGTCCCTGCCAGGCTGGCCAGATAGGCTGTCCATGGGCTGTGGGAGCAGGTGGACCTGGAACATTTGCTGCTCCCAAACCCCCTTGAGAACTTTCTGCAGACACGGCCAAGCCGTTCCTGTAGACACACATGCAAGTACACACAGCAGCGCTTCACAAGGGATTCTTTCAAAGGGAACCAAAAATGAGATCCCTCATGTCAATATTAGAAAGAGAAACCAGTACTGCCAGATCAGGCAAAACAAAACAAATTAATAATAATAAAAAAAAAATACTCCCAAACCCCAGAGTGTCTCCTTGCAGCTCCCTGCTTTAACCAGCTAACCAGCATCTCCTTGCCAGCCTGGAATTAGTGCCTTTCCTGAAATGTGACAGACATAGCAATAAAGGCTTCAAAGCTGCAGACATACAAAACACAATGAAAGGTAATGAATTCCTCATGGCATAAGCCAGCAGCTGTAACGCTGAACATGCCATTGTCCCTATGTAACATCCACCAACTCCTTGCCAGTTGGGTCATACTTCTAGGCAGACGTTTAACACTTCCTTCCTCCCTTTCACCCCCAGCACATTTCTTCCAAGGCTGCAGCTCCTTCCCTACTTGGCGTGGAAAAGAGAGCAGTGCATTTAGAAGCCTATTTAGGAGGAACGCAGATAAGTGGCAACTACTTCTGCACAGCATGTCTCTGGATTATCTCACATGCTCTAAACATTTGAGTACTCCCCCTACAATGGCAGGGGATAACAAACAGCTCATTAATAGTTCTGAGCAAGGACACACGCTCCTAAGTCACTGGTATCTCAGCTAAGAGTCGCAGGCGGTGGTTATTTTTGGCGCATTAAACGTGTGCGTGGGGAAAAGTAATTTCCTTTTGTTCCTTTTCTTGTTATTATTGACAGCTCTGATGACTTGCATATGATTTAAAAACAATTGATAAACATGAGAGGAGCATTCAGAACTTATTGGATAGGTCCCTTATATTCCCGAGATTTGGACTCATCCTTTACCTTCTCAGTTCTGAGTGTTTTATGTTTTCAGAGTTTTCTCTCCACATACAAGAGCTTTAAGTGTTTTGTGGCTGCACTTAAGTGAAAAATCAAATCTTATTTATATTAGTAGAATCTAGGAGTTGAGGCTTTTAGACAAATGGTAACCTTTCAAAACTCAAGGGATGATCAGCAATTATAAAACTTACTTTTCACCTGGTCAGGCCCCCACATCACTGACAGCACTCATTTGTTTAGCCCCTCGCTCAGACCCTTTCTCACATTGCCACCAGTGACCCTGACCCAGATGCTCTGCTCAATCAGCCATGCCAACAACAAGGAATCCCAAATCTGGAAAGTGGGCAAAGGGCTGCACTGCAACCAGTGCTTCCTACCAGGAGGTTCCCCTGCTTAAAGGAACTTGATGGAAAGCACATCTCCTCTGTACTTCTCACTTTGTATCACATAAAATGCGGCAAGAAAAAATAACTAGAATACAGGAGGCAGACTAGGTTAACTCAGGCAATCATCTCTCTCTCCAAGTACCATTATTCTCTTATCCTGAAATACTGAGAGAAATATGTTGCCTGTCATTTTTATTTTAAGGGTTAAAGAACACCCTGTCTTTCCTTCAGAAGACATTATGCTCCTAAGAATAAATGTCATGAAAAGACTATGAATAAGCAAGCAGTGCACATAGAAGAATCATACCAATTCTGCACATGACAACAGCCTCCCCACACTCTTCAGCGAGTGTTAAGACAGCAGAGAGGGAGCAGTGAAAGCTCACTAAATGAAACAAATGGTAGCACAGAACACGAGCTTGGATAAGGTGTTCTTATAAATAATTGAACTTACAGCTGTTAGAATAAACAAACATAGCACATTTCATATGCAGTATTGCTGCTTTTTTTTTTTTAAATACATGGTGCATGCTTGTTTCCTTCCTAATGGGCAAAAATAAGTTATCTGAGGCATGCATGCCAATTTTTGTGTAATTTAAAGGCAATGTACCGCTCTTAATAATAAAAGTCAAATAGGAAATGTAAACTAGGAGATGTGGCTTTAAGAACTCAGAGATGCTTTTGAACTAAGTCATCTTACAGTCACCAACTTCAGAGTAAACAAAGTTTAGCTGCAATCTGAGTTAACTCAGTTCAAGGTCACCACTTTTGGAGCAGGGGGCAGAAAAGGCTCTCCTGGGTCATCAGTGCTACTCCCATGCTATTGCAGGCAACTGTGTCATACAATCCTGTGCAAGAACATTTCACATTCCAGCTTAAAACTGGTAAGGTTTCCTGCCTCCACTGCTTCTCCTGGAAGCCTGCTCCTGAACTCATTCCTCTTATGGCTTGAATGCTGTTTCTGATTTGCAACCTAAACCTAATTCATGAACAGCTACAGCTAAACTGTTTTGCACCAACACAATTTTTCTGTTTAAGCAGCTCTTCCTCCTTGCGCTCACCCCCACCCATGCATTTTCAGAAAGTAATTGCAGCTCTGGGTCTTCATTTTGCAAGCCTGTAAACAAGCATTTCCAAAGCAATTGGTCTGCACGTATCACCCATCTCATTAAAATCTGGCGAATAGCGGAAGATTTTAAAAGGTTGGCAAGTCCAAAGTCTAAACTCTGCTTAATGTCACAGAACCAGAGAGCAAGCCTACAGCTGTATGCCCAACAGCTGAAAAGCAAGGTTTAAAATGTAAAATCAGCTTTTTTCATCCATTCTAATTCTGGTCTGTCTACAAAAAAAACAATTCTCCAGTCAGGGCTAGTTCAGATAGTGATTTGACGTCTACAGGGAGCTCCCTGCAAAGAAATAGACTGGAATAATTTCATATCAGCCACTGAACCTTCATTAAGTGACGACTTATACTTGCAGGGTTGTAGGGATGAAAGGCGGCTCCTGCTTGAGCCATCAACCTCCTGTTCGGCTACAGACACAGGACTTGGAAAACAGCCGTCCCGAGAGTTGATGGCACAGAGCAGACAGGAGAGTAACTTGACATGCAGTGCATCACTGGTTCCCTCTGGATAAGTTAACTGCTCTTATGGGTAGCCTTATAGTCAAAAACATTTCTTCTCATGACAATAGATTTTAAATACACTGTAACTGGGCTTTGACTTCCTCCTGAGTCTGTCATGACTGCCCTCTGTTTTTTGTATTTGATGGCTGAGATCATGGTGACAGTAGCTGTGGCCCATGTATCATTTGTGTCTGCTAAAGAAACAAATGCCTTTGTGCCACACCCATACGCCCAAGCCGCTCACATGAACGTTTTAAAGCTTCAGAAAGAAAAATAAAAGTTTCTAGGATATTTTAAATAAAATCTCATATTCATCTTAGCAGGAGACACAAAGCACAGCATTTGAGAGCCGCAGAAGCTGAGATTTCTGCTCACACTTACCTGTGACACGTACGCTAACACCTCATAGATGGAAGTGCTTTACAAACAAGCTGATGCACATCCTGTACAGGGGAGCTCACTGGGCACAGGGCTCAGGCCTCCAGCTCCAGAGGGAAAGCAGTAAATGATTCAACAGTGTACCACAACCTGGGACCATTCAGGACACTTAACTGAGACTCATACAGGAATTTGGGCAGGGAGCACATAACTACTGAAACTGAGATTTATTTATAGTTAAGGGGTAATTAATTTAGTGACACCAGATTTACCTTTTTGCAAAAGGGAAACCTTTCAGACAATCTGCAATGACGGCACCTAACCAAGAGGATGCTGGTTTTATACTTCAGCTGGAAGAAATAGAAGAGTCATGGAGTTCAAGCTGTTGTGAGACTACTTGTAAGAGCTGTGCAGCTGGGCTGCTCTGCATACTGCACTTAACTCTCTGTACACCTCTGATATAGGGCCACTTGTGCCTCTGTAGAACAATCGCTGTAAATAAACAGACCCAAATTCCAGAAGCCCTAATTAATGTATAACAATGAATCCATTCAGCTGACCCCAGGATTGAGGGACACAAACACTACATTGCACTTACTACAGTGAATGGCATTCTATAAATACGATCAATTAGCTCATCTAAACAACATCCAGCAGCTTCTGTTGCATGATTTTGTATAACAAAGACTACAAAGGCTGTCTTCACCTCTGTCACACACTCTCAAACAGTGAAGTAGTAAATAAGAGGCAGTTGCATAAAGTAGAAATACTAATTAGAGATTGACTATTGTCACAAAGTTCAAAAGCAGATGACAAACATTTCACAAAAACAAGTGTAGAGAGAAGATTCTGGTGCACCTCGGACATATAAACCAGACACTTTAATGCTACAGACCACCTTATACCATCCCAGACACATCCCAAGATTCCTAGTTGTGTAAGGTAGAAGAATTGCCCAGGCATTAACGAGTGCTCACTGTGGCAACCACACCAAACATTAATTCTTAATTACGACCTCTGCTAGCACTAGCTATTTTGAAGCTCTGCACAAACACTCACTAAGCAACAGCTAACACGTTTCAAGGTATATAGGTGATATTCCTATTTTACGCAGAGATGGAGATTCAGGCCTCTGTTCTATGCAACATACAAGATCAGCTGAGCTGGCGCAGTGTAACAAGGTGCATGTATCAGTCTTACAGGTTGCTTTTTATGTTTTCAGAATAAGCAAAACCAGTTTGAGAGTTGGTCTCATTTACACACAACTGCAATGACCTCCAAGGAACCACATAAAGCTAAGTCTAGCCAACGCATACAGGGAGCCAGGCATCCACCACTTCCAACACACCTTTGACAAGCCTAGGGCTGCAAGGTGAAATTAGACAGGGTCATTCTCCTTAGCCTTTGCCAACCTGAAGGCATTGCTACACTAGAAAAGTTGCCAGGGAACTGATTCATCTACCTGAATATCAGGCACAAAAAGATCCCAGCAAAACTCAGAAGGCTGGTCACTGTCACACATCCAAGGCCAGACAGCAAACCCATGCCTGCCAGGGAATTCAGGCTGAAGTATTGGTTTGCTAGCCTTGTTGGACTGTGCCGCCTCTAAAGTCACCTACACACTGGAATGAAGAACACAGTGACTGCTCCTCTACTCAGTACTGAAAACACTCTGAGAAAATCAACCTGCTGGGTTAAGCAACAGACTGACTTCAAAGTGTCTCCAGAAATAGCTGAAAGTTACATTCCAGAAGTCAGTCCTCATCTTCACTTCCCTCTGATTTCTCCAGCCTCAGGGGACCAAATTCACATATTGGCGAGAACTCCACATCCATTCTCATCACTTTCATTTTAGCAACTGCCTCAGAATCAGTGTTCAGGAATGGCTTTCAATCCCTCCTTCCCATAAAAATAGAAGATCCTGTCACTAGGGTAAGAAGGCAAGGACTCTCTTTTCAAGCAGGAGCTGGAAATACCTATCCAAATGAAAGAAGCAATCTGAAAATCAGTGCGTACTGCACCAATAGATCTACCCACTCAGTGCACATTAGCATACACCAGTGTCATATGAAGTCCTGGAAGTTCAGCTCAGAGCAGCTCTAGGAGGGCTAGCTTGGACAAACTGTGACTAAAAAACATACCAGTGTCCTTACCTTGATTTATGCTTTTCAGTTAATGGTGCCATTTTCTGAGTCCCTTGATTTCACTCCATAAGAGGCATGAAAGAGTTAAGGAAACCTTTCACTGTGTTGCCCAGTCACTTGGCTGCTGAGGTTAACAAGAAATTTGTGGAGGCACCTCTCTCTCTTTCTGGCACCCTTAAATACTTTGCTCCTCCTACTGCTGTGCTTTAATTAGCCAGTTGGTTCTTAGTCACCCCATCCTGTCACTAGGCTTGCTCACCATCAGCCACCCCCACCCAGCCTGCCTGTCACTCCCCTGCCGCTGTCATCATGAAAGACACTGACTCTTCCTGCAGCTCTGGAGCTGGGGAAAGGGAAGAGAGAAAGTTTAGAGGTGACACTCCATGGTAGGATGGATATGGGATGCACTTCAGAAGGGAAGTGACAGGCAGACCTTCAAGAAATATTAAAGTACAGGGAAAGTACTTGAAAAAGCACCTTTTTTTTTTTTTAAACCCAGCAGCATCTGCTTGTCAAGGAAGGAATATTTTCATTAGCACTGGACATGGCAGATCCTGTTTCAATGGGTAGGAGCTGAAGGGGCAGCTAGAGTTTCTGCACTTGACAGCTGAGATTTGTAGCACGAATACTTGACATGACACAAAAGGAAACTAACTGCTTGCATGGCTATTACATATTATGTGCCCACTCCACGGGCATCGTAACAGGCATCAAAGGAGCTTTTAAGCCACAAGCTGTATTAGGGTGTCCCTAGAGTGGAGTGTCCTCACCACAGCGTAGCCTGGCTCCCCTTTAGACAACCTAAGACTCGCACGAGAGTGGAGGTGGTGCCAGCTTTTAGGAGAGTGAGGGTATACTCACACATCCCCAGGCCTATAGGTAAGGAAGGTGAGTAGCAGCATAGGATCACCCTTCCTTCCACAGTGAATGCCTATGGAACAAATAACTGGGACCAAGACTTCCTGAAATCAGACCCTGGAATTTGGTTCATGCACGACCAAGTGATAGCTTAATAGTTCAAATAATTTGAAGGAGACCTTCAAGTCTCTTGGTACTGTCCTTTGTCACCAGACCACAGCAACCAGTGCACCAAGCACTGCTTTCATGACTGACACTCCAGAGTGCCTCTGCAGCCTATCTCTGGATTTTGATTCCTCAAATATGCATGTACAGGCATTGATGTGCTGCTAAACTCACAGATTGAAAAAAATGTACTGAAAATTATTGCAAGGTGAGCGCCTCAGCATTGAAACAAGACCTAGAAAGAAACATGGATAGCAAGAGCTGCTGATTGCAGAAGGACGTATAGCAAAGGTTACTGTGTGGGTCAACATTTACTCTAACTTCAGATTCTTTCAGTAAAATGTTAGTGAAGGACACAGAACAAATGTCTCCAAATACCTACACACATAAACCCATACTGATGCTCTGTGAAATGTTGACTGAGGTTCTGCCAGCAACACAAGCTCTCCTTTTTTCTCCCCAATACAGCTTTTACCATCCCCAAAGTTACCCCCCACCAAATGAAACATTTAATTGTTAGCCAATACAGGCACAATTCTGACTTGGTATATTGGCTAAGGGGCCAGAAGAGGTGGGAAAATGCTACTCTACCTTATTTCATTTAAGACCAATCCCATACCTCACTGTAAGCATGCCACTGGTAATTCTAACTAGAGGAAACAAAGGGCTCTCGAGCCCACATTTACTACCATGTCCCAAAAGACCAGTGCTGAGGAGCCTTCTGTCTGTGGTTTTGGTTTCATTTACCCCAGCAGATACCAGATGCTATTTGCAAAATTCAAATCTGGATCTAGGTTTAGACTCCAGCCCCTTTAAAATTCAGGTGTATTTGGTTTGGGTGGAGGAGAAAGAGGGTTATTTCAGGCATATCAACAGTCAGAACAAAGGATGATGGAAAACAGTATGTTTTGAATGGTCATACCCTATTGTCCTCTCTGCCAAAAAAAACACAACCAACAAAAAACAACCCCAAACCCTCCATGTTGTTCTCAAAAACAAACCAGGAAAGCCAACAAAAAAAGCCCACAACATTGTCCAAAATAAGCTGTGCAGTCATCACCAGCTCCAATTACTTGAAACATACTTGTTTAGACAACAGTATGCAACAGGAGACCTCCCTCACCACCCAAAGATAACGTCCCTTAACCTCCTTCAAGTCTGTTGTGGAGCCTGGACCACATGAGAGCGCGTTAGTTGGAAGCCCTGCTTGCTGCGTAGCAGGGGTTTATAAAGAAGCTTCTGATAGTTTGTCTTCAGGTAATAAAAATGACCGTGATTAAAATGTTGAGAGAGTAGAAACCGTACTGTAAAAATAGCAGCTAAAGAAGAAAGAATGGCACCTAGGGAGAGGCAAAGTAGGGAAGGATCCAGGGGCTAGTTCAGTTCCAAACCTAGATAGAAAAGTTCAGGTCAAGGATTGGGTCTGAAACACTTCTGGTGTTTGCAGGAACCAGCTTAGACAACCTTCAGACATCTTGGCAAAGACGAAGGAGTTTCAGCTACAGACAACCACTTGGATAGAAAACTGAATTTTCACAGAATTTGCTATTCCACTTGGGTGAAGGGAGATCTGGGAGATTTCCATGGCTGCACAACCACATAGCTTGGTTGTTTCCAAAATCAACCTTGAGTGCAGGATAAAAAGCTTTATGAAGTGTTGCTGTTTTACCATCAACCCACAGTAATAGTGTACTATGCATTGCAATTTTCCTGCACCTACTGCTGCACGACCACTGCTGTATTTTTTCCCCGTAATACCCATGTCTTTGTGAAAGACATCATCACCCTAACAGCTGAAGAAAATAGCAAAAGGGACAAAACAATTTGCACAACAAAGGAAGTCTTTGGCGTAACAAGGGCAGATGCCTGTTCTAGGATGTTCTGGACTACTGCTCTAGTAGCCACGGGACAAGCCTACTCTCATCATGTCTGTTTTGCTACCAGTCATAAACAAATCCTTTCACTGGAGAGAGGGGGTTGTTCCAGTTATAAGCTACCCTGAAAAGTTTGCTGCACAATCCATCCAGTTTTTGTGCTTCGATAAATGTCACACAGCCATACTAGTTCTTTTATGCCACCCCAATATGCCATGGGGCTAGGCTTTCCAGCCACCAGAAGAGGTCAAAGAGGTGCTGTGACATGCAGTTTAGAAAAGGAGGTACTTTTGATAGATCCAGGAGATGCTAAGCAAAAGCGATTGAGCTTACTTGGTTATGCGGACGGAGGAGGAAGGCAAGCAAACTTACATTATGCTCATGCTTTTAGTTCAGTTCCCTTTGAGTTCTGGGGTTTGAATTGCAAAACAAAAGTCAGCCAAAATAACATGCTGCTGCTAGAGTTCCACCCAGTACCATGAATGAGCACAAACTCATTCACCCAGCATCCTCACCCTGCTGGGCTGGAGCTTCTGCGTTGTTACAAAACAGCCGCCCAGGTTCTGGTTAGGATAGTTTTACAGCACCCTCCCTGCTATCAGAGATGAGCCCTAGCTTGCCTCGAAGTTCCCAACACCCAAATCCCCCTGGATGCCTCAGACCTGAGCCTGAACTCTGCAGCTCAGTCCTCCCCAGCTGAAAGCTAGGGGAACCAGCGTCACCACAGAATGAAATACTGCTGCCAGCAGCCCCTACAACCTGCCAGGCAGCTTAGTGCAACTGCAGAAGGACTCAGGAACCACTTACAGCTGAATCTGCATGGCATGAAGAAGTTCAGACTGTCGTCAGAGACTGAGCAAACCTCCTTGTAAAGATGTATACGGGCCTTTTAAGAGCTCTAGATAGGAATTTCAGCTGCCAGTAGGAGCAAGTCTGCAGGGCAGAAGTTGTTAAAGGCTAGCAAGAGGCCTTTGTAACAATAATGTGTGTATTAATCCAGTGAAAACACATAACCTGCTAAGCGTACAGAGAGAACAGCATGGGCTACAAGACAAACTGCTAGAAAATCTTCTCAAACGGCTGAGAAAAGCAAACGCATAATTTGGCTTCCTTGCTGAAGACTGAGGAACTGTCCTAGTCTCCCTTCTGGCTGTTGGAGATAAGGGATATGCTGTAGGCTGGTGATCCCTCATTTAAAACAGGAAAAAAAATACTACCTGGTAGGATCAGTTTACCAGGATTTGGGATCTACAGCGTTTTAGGGGAGACTTCCGTGAGAGGCATGGCTCCTGCTGCTCTCTTCTACTGACTGGAGAACTAAGCAGGAGCTGGAAAGCACTGCCTCACACCAACACGAGCTGGGAGTGATCAGCTGTTTAGCAGCCACCTGAGTAGCAGTTTCTCCCAGCTCCTCCTGATCTGCTGACCTATTTAAACTCTCATGCATAAAAGAAAATATAACCTTGCCCATCTACCTTGAACAGTTGCTGACCCTCGTCCAAGCAATGTTGTGGAATTCAGAACCTACTAAATAAAACACTACAGGAGAAAAACTTAGGGCTCAGCTATGCTTACCCAAGTCCTACGGAAATTAATGGCAGTTACACCATGCAATCAACAAAACACGCATCCTCACCTGCACATAAGCATCTCCAGCCCTTTGGCACCCTGTAACTGCCACTTACACTCAGGCAAAATGGAAGCAAAACTTGCATGCTGTGATTTGTGGCATATGTGCCAAACTCCGGGTGGGACACAGGGATTATGCTCAGTGATCGCTGGATTGTGTGTGGCAGGAGAATCCAGGCCCTGTTCCACCACTACAGAAGAACATCAATGACACTTTGTATATCAAGTTTAGTTTAGGTCAGAGCCATCCTTACTGATCCAACTAGCACCTCATTTAGTGAAAGGCACCACTGGCTGTGAAGGTAACAGAATACAGCCCAATCAATATTAAAAGCTTTTGTAATGGCACTAGCTGTTTACCAGTGCTCTTAACCTTTGAGCTGTAGAGCTTAAATTAACCTTAAGGTACGGTCAGGACAAAATCATCTCCTATATGACATGGAAGGAAGCTGATTTTGTCAAATTCTCTCATTTTTCTGCAGACACAAAATACTCACACTTAGCATTATCTCTGAGCCACCACCTGAGCTTACTGCCTCTTCCAATGACAGTGATTTGGTAGGTTGTTGATGCTAAAAAAGGAGAGGTAGGAGTGCAGTGAAGAAGCGAACTAGCAGAACTAGCAGAAGCAGCAAAGAAAAAAATCAGACTGTGCTCTCTCTCCACCTCAGTGTTGTCCTGCAGTGCTTTTCCCTGCACCCTAAATGCTAAAGACAAGTGAATATCAAATCAGGCTACCCACAGCTGATCCTCTGTTCTCCAGGAACAGAACTACAGAGCTAAAAGCAGCAACATGTCTTCCAGTAGACAAGCCTGGTCATTCATGGAAATTAAGTCCCAGCAGTTCTGCCCAGTGTATGTGCTGCTTGTGTCATTAATAAGTAGAGATCCAGGCCAAAACACCAGGCTGAGGAGAAATTTGGATTTGCCTCTAACTTGGCCAGCTGTTTGGAAGTATTAACCAGTTACATCTGTAACTATGAAAGCTAATGAGAGGGCAATCGTATCTCACAGTGCACAGCTGAAAGTCATTGCCTTTGTAAGAGTTAATGAGAGTTCAAGTTCCCTCTTCTCGTTGATTCATCTCCCTCAAACTGTGGCTGCCACAGAGTTTTGAAGGCCTCACTGACTTTAAATCTATCCTCTAAGGGTAACACTTGAGTATAGGTGTAGTGAGAGGAAACGTGATTGAACTTCTTCAAGGAGACAAAGACAAAAGCTGATCTTGCCCCATTCCCTCCCATCACACCAACATTTCTTGTCAGAGCAAAGAAACAGCAACTGGATGACTAAGTAATGATAATGACTGCTGCTCAGTGCACTGCTGAGCTCTGATTAGATTATTCCTGGCTTCTAACCAGATTTAAAAAAAATAAATAAAATTGGCCAATTAGAGAGGTAGGACTGGCCTATTAGCGTCAGTACAGGACTCGGTCAAGACGCTCCTGGGTCATTGTTTCTATCCAGAAAGTCCAGACCCTTCACTGTGGTGACTTGGAATGAAGTAAACAAAAACGTTGTCCATCAGGCCATGAGCTGGTCTCACGACCCTTTGTGTCAAAAGTTCCTTAGCCCAGAAAATGCATCTCAACAGGCCTTGGGGAACATCCACCTCTGGAGGCCCGGGGGCATTGAAGTTTTCACATCCTATACTAACTGCCCTGTACTGAACAGGCAGGAGCTATGAATCTATGAGCAGATTGTGAAGACATTAAGGAAAACATTTGAAACACACTGTCCCTTCCAGCATCTCTGCCTCATCGACTCTCCATCTGTTCCCAAAAGTTCAATGGAAAAAATGAAAACTTCATCTTCCTGCTTTCTATAAACTCACTCTCAGTGTTACCGCTCTGGTTTCTGGCATAGTGCTGCACCATTTAAACCTTTTTTATAGTCTAAGATGGGCAGAGCCAGTGCGGAGCTGGTGTGACCAGCTGGCTGGAGCCAAAATTACATTCTGGGCAACGCCTTCTTCTAGGAGACATCCTGCTCTTTCCCCAGGGGAAGCAGTGAAAGGAGGACTCATGGCACCTTATAGCAGCCTGAGTAACCTTTAGCATTCGCTTGAACCAATGAATTCAGGAACTGAGTAAGGCAGTAGCTGTTGACCAGCCGCCCCTGGGAAATCTGGCCATCAGTGAAAACAGCAACTCTTTAGCAACCTCCGCAACAGTTCCTTGCATGCACTAAGGACAGTTTTTCTCCTTTGAGGTAGAAAAAATTAGAGAGCCTTAGACCCACTTGGTAGCATTTTCCACACTTGGCCTCCTCCACCTATGAAAACAAGAGATAAAGTCAAGATTTTCCCACTGTGTTTTCGTAGACTTACTTTGTTTCCTAGTACACTGGCTAGATACTCCCCCCACAGTGCCTTTGATCCAGCTTGTCAGGCCTGGAACTGTTTTGTCTCTGCTAAGTGTCAGATGCCTGGACTAAAGTTCTGAAGTTAATAGTTGGATCTGCAGCATGCGTTGCAAGTCACATTAAAACCGAACACGATGCCTTAATCAGATCTTAAAAAACAACAAATGCAAAATAGAGTGGTATACAAGCAATTCTCTGCATTCCCATGAGCCTCCAGCTAAAGGAAAAGAGTCATCAGACTACAGAAAAGCAAATATTTTCTGTCATATAAAAAGGTAATGTAAAAAGAGCCATTTAGTGCTCCACCAAACCTGGAATGGGGGCTAAAGAGTAAGCCATTCTCCTCCAAACTCCTACATGGGCTATCCAGGCCCGGGCACTCAATGCTATACATTCCTTGACGCACAGATGTGCCATGCCTTGATGTCACTTGACAGCCAGTAGGATTGAGCAAGCATCTGGGATAAGGGAAGAAGGAATCACTTGGTCGATGACATAGGTCAGCCACAGTGCAAGCATGAAGCACTGCAACTCCCAGGCACATCTGTGAGAACCAAGGCTTCTCGTAGACGCTCTTTTTCCAGATCAATGCCTGACTGTGTCTTTCTGGCTGGAGAGCTAAGTACCACATTCCCTTCCCTCTAAAGCAGCCAAACTGAGGAGAGGGAGCTTCCTTCCCTTTTGCAGCCAAAGCACAGGATCCTGTTCAGGCCTGGTGTAAAATGGCTGGTCTCTAGAAGAGACCAAGTAATTGTGCCAGTTCAACGGCAGGGTCATGTGATTTTGCTTATAAGGCAGCAGGAGGAGAATGACCTAAGACTTGGCTTGATACATCCCAAAAGCTTCTCCAGCTTCCTCTCCAACAGCCCGAACTTTCTTCAGAGAGGACTAGAGACAGTCAGGCTGACAAGAGCCTCTACATGTTCAGCATGCAAGAGACTGATGCAGACTGGAAGGGCCCTGTATCACTGGAGGAGAGAGATATAAGCAACCCTCAAGAATCGCAATGTCAGTATGGATATGACTCTGGCACGGAGACAAACATCAGGTACAGTGTTATATAGAAAAGGAGTTGAGATGATCATACGGAGCTGAAATCTGAGACCACTAGAGAACCCATGCAGATAAAAGGGAAGAGGAGAGACAGGAGAGACTGCTCCACTGATGCTTTTCTGGGATGCCAGAAATTCAGCCTTCTGTAAACGCTGCTTTGACCTTTGCCTTCCTGATCACAAACAGGCTCCATATCAGTCATCTTAGGGAGACAAAAATGGTCTCAAGAGCTTGACACGTGCACCTCAGCCTTGATCATGTCTAAGACTTCTGCTTCAATGCAAAGTTCTCAAAGGCTAAGGTGCTTTGCCTCAGGCAAGGGAGAATATCAAACCTTATCTCAGAACTGTCAAGTCTCTTTCAGTCCAGGACTTAATCTTAGACCACACCGTACCAAAGACCCGACACCATCTCCTCTAAAGAAAACAAATCAGCTTCACCAGTATTTGTAGCTGTCATGTCTGCAGCTACCCTAAATCTAGCCCAAGTAGCCCCTTGGGGATCTGATCTTATCTTATGTCACCAACTCCATAATTCCCCCCAAAGCCTGATCCCAGTCCAACAGCTCCTGTCTGCTCAAAACCTACACAAAGTCAACTCACACATCCTGACACCCACTCAAACCTAACCCAATGGCATCTTACAGATGGGCAATGAACCCAGCTCAATATTGCCATGCAGGCAAGCACCAGTGCTAAAACTGGATTTGTAACCTATTTAAGGCCAACTGCTAAACTTTGGTCCTTATCCTAAAACCTAACCCTCACTCCAATTCCAAAATCCCACTACCTCTGTATGTTTCTGACTTAGACTGAGGCAGAAAATATTTACCGGCACCAGCATAAAAAAAACCCAGAAAAGGATGTCACGCATGCAGATAATAAGGAACACATCTGATGGTGGCAAAGGTGAATTTAATCCTTGGTGGGACTACTATGTTTTATCTAATGCATCCATGATTCACCACAAAAACAGCACTTAGAGCTTGATCCTCTTTCGAGAACTGGAGGTTTTGACTGGCTCACATACCAAAAAACCTCATGTAATACAGTGGTGCTCTCGTCAACATGTAGCTTTCTGCTGCACAACCCAGACAGGCTGCTACTAGGAAGAAAAATTCTTTTACTGCAAGTGATAGATGCAATTTTGGTGCCCCAAGTCAGGATGAGGTCTCCCAGTGACATGCTCCTTCCCCTCCCCTTCAGGGTACTCACACTAGTCAGCTGGCTGAAGTCTTCAGGCCCAGCTTAGAAGGACAGGATCCTCTGACAGTGACTTCCACTCCGTCTTCTCTTCACATGCAACTGCTACGTAACAATACATACCTACAAAAGTCAAAGAGGAAGAAAATGCTATTAGTGCCACTAGTCCTGCTGTACAACACAATTACTGACAGGGCTATATGAAAGCAGTCAGCCATTCATAGAAATAATGTTACTTCTAGATGAAGCAATTCCCTCTGCTTACCATGCAGGAAGCATAGTTAGTATAAACAGCAGGCTGACCAGATCCACATCCTAGCATCCCCTATGTGAGAACCGATATTTAGAGTTGTCTCCAGGGAAGACTGAAGCCACATCCGTTTTCCTGCCTTTATGCTAGAGATTCCCCCCCAAGCAGCAAGGACAGCTGAATAGTACAAATACTCACACCTCCCTACAACCTACAGTCTGTTTACTAATGTAAATCACTGCTGGTTTCAGCTTAATTTAGTATACCGGTTTGCAAAACGCAGAAAGTGAGAACTGAATACATATCGTATGCAGCTATCCCTGATGCATAAATAGGTTTGTCCGATACAGAGCCTCGGCTGGGAGCTAGGGGTAACAACAGGCACAAAATGTAACTCCCCACTGCCCTCAGAAGGAAGGGCAGGTAGTAGACACGTACGAAAAAACATGCAACAGGTTGTCTTTGGACAAATTCCTTGATCAGTGTAGACTGCTAGACAGACAGGCACAGAGGACAATTTATTTTTTTGCATGCATTGATGGTTACTAAATGTAACTATTTAACTCCAGTCCAATGTTAAGTCTAAATGGTTAGATTTGACATTGATTTGATGTATGACTGTGCAGCTTTATTGTTTCACTCAATAATATTAACAGCAGCCTAGCTTTAGTGATATGTCTTTGCAGTTTGATTTATAAGGTAAGTATTGACACCACTCAACTTTAATCATGTCATTTATCAGGCTGAACTAGTCAGCCAGTCACCCTAAGCTTCTTCCATACTGAGCGGAGAAAAGGGTTCTTCCAGAGAGCAACCCAGCCTCGCTCTGCACCGCCTTCTTCATACCTCTCTGTATTCAACAACTTTAAAATGAACTTGAGGACACCAGGTAGCAAAGGTTCATGAATATGCTGGATGACTGAACAAATCCTCATGTGTGTTTTATTCAAGGTCTGAGGGGAGTGGAGTCACATTTCTTTCAACAAGCAATGCAAGCCCAGAACCTCCCAGGGCCTGGTACAACCAGCCTGTCAGCCAATAAGCCTTGCCAGTTAGATGTCCTCGTGACAGTGAAGGTGAGGCATAAACATGACATGGAGAAAACAGAAGGTGATGTTCAGATGTAAAAACTCTCATAAAGTATCAGGGACGTTGCCTGGGAGCAATCTCAGAACGTGCTCACAGAGCTCAAACAACACAATGTTTCTACAACCCTCAAGACTTCTTCAAGACCCAGTAATGTCCCAGACAGTGAGCCTAGAAGAACCAGGCTAGTTTTTCAATAAAACTAGAATAGTCCTAGGAGAACACAAGTTGAAACAAATTTGAGTTTTCTGTCCAGGACAGTCTAGTAGTTTCTCCATCTCCAACAAGTAGAAAGGGATCAGTGAAAGGATACATGTTTGAAAGGCTTAATGGTAGTACTGGCAAGAAAATTTCCTATAAAGTTGTCCAGAGTATGCACCAAGAGAGAGTTAATATTCCAGTGGCAAGGTCAAGGCCTGGTTTTGCTGTGACACAAGAAGCTGCCCTGCTGGCATTAACTACAGTTTCTTTGCTTTCCCGACCTGCCCTGTCCTTGTGAGCTGGCAAAAGGCTGAAGCTGGCCAGAGTCCCAGCTACCAAAAGCTGCCCAAAGCAGAGAACTCGTTACTCACCACAAGGACTAAAAGCTAGGTTGAGAGAAGGAGGAGAGAGTAAATGGCACAAAAAGCAACTGACAGGAAATCCTCTAGTGCTGAGAATTGTTACAGCAAAGGCTCTAACCTGGCACATTGCCAGGGAGCGCAGCAAGGCATGGGAATACAGATGCAGGTTATGGCTGGTCTGTGCCCCAATCTAGAAGAGATTGCTAAACATTCAAACTTTCCCCTTGGAAATACGCCCCACATATAGCTTCTTACGGTCCTCCAGGAGCTATTTTTGGTTAAAATAAAAAAATAAAAAAAATCAATGCAGGATTCACAGAAGGTTTCCATTTGGACAAACTTTATGCCCACTGCTGTTAGTGACAAAACTTCCCTTCCTGTCAGTGGCAGCGAAGTTAGGGCAGCTGACAGCATCAGAGATGAGGGACACTGCCAAAAAGTTTTCAACATTTTTAAATTTTAATTTTGTTAGTCTTAAGCTGTGTTCTGACTTTATCTGCTGTTACAGTTTGATTTCCAGCAGAACAGAAAAAGTCTGCTGAAAGCTTCCACTAAATAACGCAAAAGGTACTTGGACTCTTCCTGCACAAGCAGCCAGCACACTGGACCCTCGACGGTAACTGAACTACTGAGCAAGCTACAAAAAGCAGCATACAACCAAACAAGGACTCCCACCCAGAACCTTTGAATGAATGCAGCACTGTAACAAGTGAGTGCTGAAATCAAGCAACTGAGGAGAAAACACAAAACCAAAAAAACTCACCATGCTGCTGATAAAGAGGTTTCCTGCCTTTTTTTTTTTTTTTTTTTTTTAAAGTAGGGATTTCCCTAATTCTAAAGACTCCTTGAGTTTAAAGTGTTCAGATCCTCAGACAAATAAATCACTGTGGCTTAGGGCAAACTGCAGTTTGTGTAGTTCTGATGCATCAAGCTAAAGCCGCAGTCTGTCCTGGTACCCAAACGTGCTGTAAGGGGCTTGTCAAAGTGATATGGGAAGGGAATAGTAGGAACAAGATGTGGATCAGGCTAAAGTACAAAAGTACCAAGGTTCACATTTTTACGGGTGTTTCTGGAGGCTGCTCTATTCATGCTGAGGGCTGATACAGTGGCTGACAATACTACGGTAGTGCAGAATCAAGCTATCCCGCTCCTTCTCCCTTTCTCAGATCAACAACCAGTAACCTGGCAGTTCTTAAAAGAGCTGGACACAGGCCACACTCAAACCGCATCCCCATGGAGAAAGGAACACTGCCAAAAGCAAAAAGGAGAAGTGAGAAAGAGGAGAAAATTCCTTGTCACAGACAGTGGCCGGGCATGATCCAGCAAGACAAGTCTATGTGTACACTTGTGAGCCCTGGTAATGGCACATAGTCACAACTAACCCACTGTAGACATAGACATCAGCTCAGTACGCTGCTATTGTTGCATTAATTTTCCACACTTCACAGCTTGATCTCACACACAACCAAGCAGACAGCACAGCTTCCAGTTCCCCCATAGGCAGCAATGGAAAACACTGTCCAAGTGATCTCACACCTGAACACAACAGGAGGGCAGCGCACAAACACACACAGCCTCCAGCTCAAGAACTGGAGGTGCCAAGCAAAAGAAACATAGGACTTTCACATTGTTTTCAAGGTAAAAAGAGAAAGGGGCTGACCCTGCTTGACTTCATCATGTTGTTTGCACAGCGCGCTGTGCTTTGGGCACTGAGCTGCAAAATCAAAGCAAGTACAATGGCAATGGAAATACAATCAAACACACGGCGGGGAGGGGGGGCAGCTTTGCAATGCAAGAGCAAAGGGTTGGAAAGAAAAAAAAAACAAACAACAAACAATACTCAGATCTAAAGGCCTTTTAGAAAAAAAAAAAAACCAACTTTAAGCAACTCTGTAGGACTAACAGGATAAGAATATTATTATTTTGCCATTGTCCACATCAGAACAGGCAGCCCCTTTTCCAAGGAGTTTAAATGGACAAGACAGATGAAGGGGAAACAGGTGCATGGATGAGAAGGGATTTGACCTGATCACGTAACACCAGGATCAGTGCCAGGAACAAACTGTGGCTCCTGCTTTCATAGCACAATGCTCTCTTCACTGGTCTATACTGCCTCTAAGGCTGGAAATCGACACCCATCTTTTGAAGGTGTTTCCATGGAAAACTGCTTGTCACCATCCCGCCTGCTAGAGGTTACCACTCCCCGCAGTGCTGGTAGCGGAAGCATCCATGTGAGCACTCCATAATCCGCAGAAGGCAGAATCCACCAAGTTAAACTGAACAACCAGTGAAGATAAATTAAGGTCATCTATTTTCTCGATGCTGATCAGACAGTGCTCACATGCACTCTTCAGCCGGCAAAGCTGTAAGAGAAGTCCACCACAAGTATCTGTACAGCAACAAGCAGCAGTGTGGAAGGGAGGACAAGGGTCCCTGTCTTCAACATGAGCAACTGTTTGCTAAGTTGATGCTTGTCCTTGGTCTGAGATACGGTTATGTTGTTCTACTCTGGAAGTCATAAGACTTGTGGTTCAGATAAGATTTTAAAAGATCCATTGATAGCTCCTCTTAATCTGAGCCACTCTATCTTGTGAGTTCTAGCTTAGTAAGTATCAAATACAACAAAAATGCCATCCTCAGCTTGTGCAGCAAAGAGAGATTCTGATAACATTTTTGCTAATTACAATTAATAATAATGCTGAGAATCAGCCTGTTATTGATAACCCATCTCTAATGTTATTGGCTTTGGACATTTTATTCGATTTTACCAAACAAACTGTATGCAATCTATATGGACTACTTAGGGACAGATGGCCAGAGTTCAGCCTGCGTCTATGGACTGGAATGACTCACAGACAGTTGGCTTTGAGCCAACAGGAAGAGTGAAGACAACAGTGATGCTGTTACTAATCTACATGCCAGGCCAAATCCTGCAGAAGCATGTGATTCCCAGTGAAGTCAACAAAAGAGGCACAAGTACATTCCAGAGTAGATCTTCATCTCTGAAAACTGTTTTAGATTTTCTCCGGTATAAAAAAAGAACTCTTCTGACAGACCTTTCATCTTAGCAAGCTTATGTAAACCAGTGGCTTTCCTCACCTATTGCTCCACAAACATGACCCATATAGTATGTGATTTCCAAATGCAAATTCCTTACATGGACTACTTGGGTTCAACTCTGTGGAGAAAACACTGTCAGCGCCTAACAGATTAGCTCAAGCTGCCTTCTCAGAAGAAGCAACTCTTGGCTGCTGCTGCTGCAATTCCTCTTTCAGGTTTGTTCAGCCCATGCCCCAAAGTCTGCTTTTATCTGCCCAAATGAGTCAGCAAAATCCATTTCACCTCTTCTCCAGCGCAGTGCGGGCAACATATGGCTTCACAGCACAGGCAGCGTGCTCCGTCTGGCAGCAGTGCCAGCCTGGTGCAAAGCAGCCCTCTTTGCTTGAGGTGGCTGTCTTTCTGGCTGGGCATACCAGCAGCCAGCATACCAGCAGCACTTTGCAGAGAAAAACAGCTCAGCAGCACCTAACATATACCAGTAAGGCATACCATAATGCAGCCTTACAAAAAAACCCCACATAGGCATGCAGGAAGCTGGAAAGAATGGTCGGTGGCAACTTTCAGTTTAACAACACATCTGCGCACAAAGAGAGAAGAGAAGGGAATGTCTACGGAAGAGGTATCCTGGTTTCTCAATTCTTCTGCATCCCCAGCTTAAAGCTGAGGACAGGAATAAACAAAAAACAAACATACACTGCAAAATAAAGGAACAAAGTCATGGTACACCTTCACAACAACCACAGAGAACCAAACTTGTAGGTCAACACCGATCCACTCTCAGATTTGGTCCTTAGGATGTAACTTCAGCAACGTGCAGTTGCTTAGCCCTACAATCCATTGGTTACCTCTTGGG